>OY992879.1:78092006-78217006 GCA_963921405.1 Cepaea hortensis
CAGTAATTTACATGTGGCAATTTTATGCATGTTAAAATCAAGTGGCATTCAAAGTGAGAATATGAAAATGAGAATACACAAAAAATATGGAGCAGCATGTTAGATGACATGTGTGCGCTCAACTCTCTCCCTCCCTCTCTCTCTCTCTCTCTCTCTCTCTCTCTCTCTCTCTCTCTCTCTCTCACACACATACACACACACACGTACATACACACACGCCCACTCGCAAATACACACGCAAATACACACATATACCCACGCACATAAACACACCTATACACATCCACATACTTAAGCTCACGTACTCACATAAAACACAGTTACACACTCCCTCGCATACACTGCATGCATGCACACTCACACACACAAACATACATATACGAGCACACACACATACATACACACGTACATACACACATATACACACGCACATATATAAACACATATAAAAACACATGAACGCACACCTTAACACACGTACAGACATACACACACAGAGGCACACACAGATACACACATGTACACACACATATAAACCCATACACACATACAGACATGCACACACACACACATACATCCACACATATAAACACACACACACACACATAGACACACATAGACACACCCATCCATCCACACACATATATGCTGCCTCACATAATCACTAAAACTAATATGAATAAACTCCCACACTTTTCACACGTACACACTGTCGACTATCGTGAGCATCCTCACAAGAACATTCAAAATTGGGAAACAATGGGAAAACATGGAAAATATGGAAATTGGTGATGAATATATGGTATACATTGAGTAACGTAAAAATAAAATAGTGATCCAATCCAGTATGATAATTCCTGGAATTGAATTAAACATGATGAAATAAGCAGTGCATGTTAAATTCAATTGGCAGTAAAAATGCTAATATGAAAGATGAGGATACAGAAAAAAAATAAGGCATAATGATATGCTTGCGCTCATCTCTCTCTCTCTCTCTCTCTCTCTCTCTCTCTCTCTCTCTCTCTCTCTCTCTCTCTCTCTCTCTCTCTTCGAACACTATCTCAATACAGATTACCTTCCCCCTTAATAATTGAGATAATAATAATAATAACAAACCCTAGTATAACAGCCAATCCCCTTTTTGTAGGCCAGTATATTCCACATGGCTAATAACAAGTGTCAGACCATTATCTAATATTACTGTGTCGTGTAGTTTTGATGTTTGCATTTTGCTCATGCCTTTATAATGCATATCTTTTATATTGTTGCTGTTCTTTGTTAGCCTTGAATGATGTGTGAATGAAATAATGTATGAAAGAGAGTGATAGAAGGGCAGAATGTTAGACGGGCCTGCGTGCCCAATTCTTAACCCTTTGAAAATAAAGTTTGTTCGTTCGTTCGTTCGTTCTCTATCTCTCCCCCTCCTCTCTCTCTATTAATTTTCTTTCACGCACACTGGCACATTAACCTTCTCATTGTCTCATTCTCTCCCTCTCTCCCACTCACTATTTCTCTCTCTCATGCTTATACGCACTCGCTCTCACATTCGCCATCACTTAAACACACACATACTCACATATTCCCTCTCACTCAATCTCTCACTAACCCTCCCATTTACACTCACACTCTCTCTCTCTCTCTCTCTCTCTCTCTCTCTCTCTCTCTCTAACTCGCTCACCCTCTAAAACACACTAAATCACTCTCTTACAAACAGACACACACACTACCTCACTCTCACTCATTCACTTTCTCACACACTCTCTCACTCACCCACTCTCTCTCTCTCTCTCTCTCTCTCTCTCTCTCTCTCTCTCTCTCTCTCTCTTACACACTTACTCACTCGCGCACATACACGCATACTCACAAATTCTCTCTCACTCACTCACACTCTCTTACTCACTCACACACTCACTGACTCTCTATCTCACACTCACTCACTCACTTTTTCACTCTATCACACAGACAGGCAGACACACAACACACCCACTCTCTCAGATTCACTCATTCTCTCACTCAATCACTCACACATACGTCCACACACACTCACTCACATTTGCACTCACTCAGGCACACGCGCATGCATACTCTCTCACTCTCTCTGTCTCATACTAATTCTTCCACTCACACTCTTTCTCACTCACTCTCTCACCCACTCTCTTGCTCACATACATACAGTGAAGAATGATAGTGAAAAAATGACACTAGTAGGTGACTTATGGAGGCATATAGTCGGTATGAAGTAAGTATTGAAAGAGTTTTCGGTTGAATGTGTAGGGACTCATTGGAGCTTTCAGATCTGGTGGAAGGCTATTCCACAAGTGAGCACCAGAATATGCGAAACAAGTTTTGTATAAGTCCAATCTAGGCTTAGGAACCTGTAATAAATTTAAGCGCTTACTGTTCATTGCATTAGATTGAATTAACGGTAGAAGATACTCTGGTGTATTATCAGATATAATTTTATTCACTAATTGGGCTTTGTTAAAAAAGGAAGCGCTTTCGAAGTGGTAGAAGTCTTAGATGGCTGTATAATTTATTACTTTCAACGTGCTTTATGCTAGAAACTAAACAATATAAAATGACACAAAGTAGTGCAGCTTTACATAACAGAGTTACGACACATACAGAACGTTGCGGCGGTTAGCCTTCATCAACAAACAAACACATTCACAAACACAACATACAGTCAAGGAGAACTCCTGTGACTACATTAGAAGGTGATGACAGGACGAGAGGAACAAATGCATGGAAAAATGGAAGCAATGAAGAGAAAATGAGAATTGAAAAAAATTTTAATTGAAAAGAATGTTAGTCGAAGAAAATGTTTAATAGAAAAACTGTTTATAGAGAAAAAAAACTGCATACTCACCTCACGTACGGATCTACAAATGACCACGAAAATCTCGGGTGTATCTACACACGGCGCCGGATGCCACGGCCCAGCGAGCACATAGAAAGAAGGGGGCGGGACAGGAGGCGTGCAAAATCGACCACGACCCCATTGTGCCGCTGGTCCGGGTGGACCTGTGCGCATGAACACGCGCACACGCACAGACACACTTCAACAGACAAAATGCTAGTGTATGTGGACATATGTACAGTCTATGCAAGAAGAGAGAGAGAGAGAGAGAGAGAGCGAGAGAGAGAGGCAGACAGAGAGAGACAGAGAGAGACAGAGAGAGGAAAAGTGCCTGCGACCTACCACATGGGGTATATTGTAACCTACGAAATAGTCAGTATTTTCTATGTGCTCGCTGGGCCGTGGCATCCGGCGCCGTGTGTAGATACACCCGAGATTTTCGTGGTCATTTGTAGATCCGTACGTGAGGTGAGTATGCAGTTTTTTTCTCTATAAACAGTTTTTCTATTAAACATTTTCTTCGACTAACATTCTTTTCAATTAACATTTTTTTCAATTCTCATTTTCTCTTCATTGCTTCCATTTTTCCATGCATTTGTTCCTCTCGTCCTGTCATCACCTTCTAATGTAGTCACAGGAGTTCTCCTTGACTGTATGTTGTGTTTGTGAATGTGTTTGTTTGCTGATGAAGGCTAACCGCCGCAACGTTCTGTATGTGTCGTAACTCTGTTATGTAAAGCTGCACTACTTTGTGTCATTTTATATTGTTTAAACTTTCACAGCTTTACCGCAGTTCCACCAAATTTTATGCTAGAAACTAGACGTATAGCGCGGTTTTGAAGCGAACACAATCGTTTCATATTAGATTTAGGGCAACCATCCCAGACTGTGGAACAATAATCGAGAGGTGATTGGATATAGGATGCATAGAATATTTTTCGTGTGCTTTCATCCAAAAAGCGCTGAATTTTAGCAAGTTGGTAAACTTTTTGTCCTATTCTCTTGGTAAGGATGTGAACATGAGAACTCCAGTTTAAATGTCTGTCAATTAAACACCTAATATTTTATGTTAATTTACATTAATTATAGGTAACGTGTCCACGTGGAGCACGAGCGGTGTCCCAGTTATGGCTAGGGTCTGTAGTTTTTGTCTGGTCGTTATTAGCATAGATTTTGTTTTGTCGATATTAATTAACATGCGGTTTTCATTGCTCCATCTACTAAGGTTGTCAAGTTCGTTTTGTAAAGAGCTCTCTAAGTCACTAAGGCTCTCTTGACTAGTGTAAATAGGCAGTCGTCCGCAAATAGGTCACACGAAGTATTGAGATATAAAGGAAGATCGTTAATATACACTGCAAAAAGCAGAGGACCTAGTATTGAGCCCTGAGGCACACCAATATTAAGTTGTGTGGGTCTTGATAGACAGTTATTGAAGGACGCTACTTGTTGTCTGTCAGATAAAAATGACGTAATTAGGTTCACCATATTGGTGCTAGTATTCATTTGTTTTAATTTTCTAATTAAAATATCATGATCTACCATATCAAAGGCTTTTTTTTTTAAGTCTACAAATACTGCTCCACAAATGTTGCCATTTTTGATACAAAGATGTCAGTTATCGGTCATTTTTGTAAGGGCACTATGGCAAGAATATTTAGGTCGAAACACAGATTGACTGTCATTTATTAGATCGTTGTTAATTAAATGATGTAGTGTTAATTTATGCATGTGTTTTCCTAATGGCTTTGATAGCTACAACAATAAGGAAATAGGTCTATAATTACCCAAGACGCTATTATAAGTTGAGCCATTTTTAAGTAGAGGATAAACTTTAGCAACTTTAAAGGCAGATGGAAATAGTTTTTGGACAGGCACTGGTTATGTATGAACGTTAAGGACTCACTAATAATTGGTGCAGCACACCGAAGAAGTCTATTACTCATACCATCTAGGCCTTCTGAATTTTTTGCTTTGAGATTCGAGAGATATTTATATACTTCTGCAACAGACATCACGGGAATCTCAGGGGGAATATTTCTAGAGCACTTCCCTTCACAGAATGATGACAGTGAACTTAAATTACATACTGAGTCTGGTATTGAGGACGATTCTCGATTTCTGATTGAAAGAAGTAACTGAAATCCTCGCATTTTATAGTGTTTGGTATTGCTGACTCTGAAGCGTGTTTCTTGTTGGTTAGCGAGTTAACAGCCGTCCATATATTTGTGTTATTTGATTTATCTACAATCACATTTTTGAAATGATCTTTCTTTATCCTACGAATTTCATATTTAACTTTATTTCTTAGTCTGCGGTAATTGATAAAATCTTTATTTTTGTGTGCTGTATCTCGTTCTCTCATGATTTCGAGAACTTCGCTAATGACGCATGGGTATTTATGTTGATTCTTGACTCGAACTTCTTTGACTGGCACGTGTTTATCAAATACATTGTAGACTGTCTTTGTCCAGTAAGCTAATGTATCATCCGGATCAGGAAGTTTGTAAACATGTTCAAGGGCTGCATTTTTAAAGTCGTCTAACAATAATCTTTGGTTGAGAGCTTTCAAATTTCTAAATTTGATGCTTAAATGTTTATTTTTGGGAGTTTTGAACCCTATTTTATACCAAGTACAACATATTGGGTAATGGTCACTAACTGCACTAACAGGAATAGAACATTCGATAATATTAACTGGACAAGTAACATATATATGATCAATTATAGTTGAGGAGGTGTCTGTAACTCTTGTGGGACGATTTATTAGTTGTTTGAAATTGTAAGATAGAATGATATCGTCCCATGCCTCGTTGAATTTAGTAATATCTATGTTAAAGTCACCTAATATCATGACTTTTCTACCTGCTGTAAACACCCTATCCATGATTGTAGTGAAACAGTCATACCAACTAACCCCAGCACAAGGATTCCGATATAGGTATCCAATGAGAAACGGTTGCTGGCTGACTGGCTTCACCTCTAACCAAACACATTCTATCTTTTCTGTCTCGAGATCACTTCTGCGGGAACAGTTGAGAGAATTGGAAATGTATACAGCAATACCTGCCTCTAATTGTTGATTTGCGTCTCTTCGGATTACTTTAAACCCCTTAAGAGAGATTTCAGAGTCGGTTATTTTGTCGTTGAGACGACTTTCTGTGATTCCAAACACATGGAACTGTTTGCACAGTATTACTGAAAGCTCAGGTAATTTATTGAGCAAATGATAGATGTTGAGATGGCCTATATGTAGACCATCTTTGTTGAGCCACTGATCATGATTGGCGAACATTACACAATGAAAAGATGATGTCGCTTGTGGTAGAAAAATTTCAGAGTATTTGAAACTTTATTTAGTGGTAGTTAATGCTCTTAGAAGGGGTAGGAAAATGACTGTGGATTGACATCATTAAAGCTTGGTGCAGGGCTGCAGGATTTTATTGCATTAGCTGTTGAAGTTGACGGTTCCACTGATAGGAGTGTAGATTACCGTCCAATGAGGGACCACTGCTATGAGGGCTACTGGAAGTGCCTACATTGAAAGCAAGCATCGGGGGCTCAGCAGCATTGTTTACCGGTGTCCCTTTTGACATGTAGGGGGAGACTGTTTTATGGGCAAGGGAGGAAACAAAACACCATGGTTCGCAACATTGGGATTGGAGCCTGGGTTGCTGTTTACGACATTGTATTCCCGGGGAATAGGCAAGGGTGGTGTGGGCAGAGATTGACTGTTTTCTGAACACTCAGTGATGACTACAGCCGGAGGTGAAGATCGGTTAATCCCGTATCTGGTTCTGGTTGTTGTGTACGTTCAGGATATTTTATGTTCTTAGCTAGTATGCTAGTTCCTAGCTTGGAACAATTTAGTTGATCCCTATATAGTTTTTTCTTGGGAGCCCCGGATGACGATGTGAAATACGGGGTATTATTAATGAAAACCATGTTAGTTTCTTTACAAAATTTATATAGAGTCAGATTGCCAGCATCGGCAGAACGGCGCTGAAATCCATAACATGGTGGGATGATTGATGAAAAGAAAATAGATGATATAGGAAATTTCTTGCGCAGCAACACTTCCAATGTAGCGAGTTGTGAGGTGCTTATGATTGTATTGTTCATAATATTGTTGACATCAATATGGACTGTTGTTCTTCTAATTCTGTCATTCACCTTCAATTTCCGCAGTGTAGAGGCCAGTCTGTCAATGTCAGCTCCTGGTAGCGGGTAGATCGAGGTTGTTTCGCTGTCAGAAGATGACATGCGGTCACTATAGATTCCCTTTAGCAGAGAGTCTCCAATGACGACATGTGTTGCACTGTCATCTATTGTTATTTCACACTGTTGACGTGTCCGTTTGATTTCTTGCCACTGGTCGCTGTCGTCTTTCATGCGCTCTTGTTTATTATAGTCGTTGCTTGTTTGGGCTGGTTGTTGATGCTCAGTAGTGGTAGTGGCTGAGCTCTTTAATTCCTCGTCTGATGCTGGAGAGTCTACACTTGAGGCCTGGGACCTGTTGCTGATACGCACATCAATGGGGTAGATGGATGGTGCGCGTTCTACAGGTTTAGTAGTGTTGCAGCCTGTGGAAACTGTCTGTATGTTATTTTGCGACGAACATCCACTGGTCATACACAGCTCTGCAGCACTATGGATACTTCCTGTTTGTGCACGTTTGTCAAATGACTGTGCACTCTTTAGTTTTAAGGCATGGATTGTTGTTTTAAAGGTGTCCTTCTCTTCTTTAAGGAGCGGATTTCTTTATGAAGGCGAGCGTTTTCTTCTTTAAACACGGCAATGATATTAGTTGTGTTGTTGGAAATAAAATCTTTTAGCCTGTCCTCCAAAGCCTGGATGAGTTAACGACAGGCATTGTGATTGTGCGGTTCTGCTGACGAAAGAGTGACTAAAGTTGATATTTTAGTCTGATCAGAATGGGCTAGTGAAATGTGATGTTCGTCCAGCTTGAGCTTGGGATCAGTGTCTGCAGATTCACTAAACCACACGTTTGAAGTTGGCGTTGAAGAAATCCGACGTTAGGTGGTGTAATCGTTAACATTTTCCCCGTCTTGTCTTTGTTTGTATTTTCATGGCGCTTGGATAAAGTAGAGTTCCGTAAGTTGGACGCCATATTAGTAATGTATGAGGCTCCAATAGGCAGGGAGTACACACAAGTTCGCCGCCTGTCGGTAAAGCATGCGTAGCGACTTACCACTCTAGTCCCGCATGGTTAAATCAAACGTTGACGTTAATCGATAACTGGTAGATTTCAAAATTCAACTTTCTTACCTTAGATTTCACAAAGAAATCATCATTTCACTAAATAAATAGTCACATAAACTTAACATACTAATTGGTATTCGATCCAGTTTTAGAAAAAAACACAATGATATACACAGCATCTCGATTGAAATAGGCAAAACTTTGATAAATTATATAAAAATTGGGAGAGCTTGTGAAAACACGTCAGAAGAAGAAGAAGAAAGAAGAAGAAGAAGAAGAAGAAGAAGATACCTCGACTACTACTACTACTACTACTACTACTACTACTACTACTACTACTACTACTACTACTACTACTACTACTACTACTACTACTACTACTACTACTACTACTACTACTACTACTACTACTACTACTACTACTACTGTCAGAATCTCGAATGTCTCCAACCGAGATGCAGGAACATCGTTACGCCCGCCAGGCGAATAGTCCCCAATCGGGATGCAGTAACATCGTTACGCCCGCCAGGCGAGTATTAGTTACCTGCCCGCAGGTTGCTGCCTGACGCGATATGCCAGCGGTCAGGCAAGGACAAAGCAAGACGCACGCAGTCCTCGTGAAGCCAATCCACAGAGGGCAAGCACTTTGCGAGAAACAGACAGACAGCTTGGGTACTCGGACCAGACAGGACGTGTGGGTAGAGAAAGGCTTTGTGTAGTTCTGTGCCCGAAAGTCGAGTGCTTGTACATCTTGTGAGATAGACTGTAAAGCTGTGGGTTGTCTGTAAGTGTATTGATGTATTGTATATGTATTGTAATGATCATCACATGCCAAACTAGATCGTATTGCATGTGACTTGTAAATAAATCCATTGAACTTCGTGTCGTTGTGTCTCAAGTCCAAACCATGTTGTACTTGTACTGGTCTCACATGTGTTAGGTATAACGAGCCAGGTTTAAGACCCTGACATGTGTTAACGTGGTGGCATCGTCCGGCTTTAAGTTAATTAAGATTTGAACCTAGATTTGTGAACGTGAGGACTTTTGTCCAGCTTTAATGTTCACTTAAATGTGATCGTGAAGGCTCATCCTTAGATATTATTAGATTGTTTGAATATGGAGGCTAGATGTGAACGTAAAGTACATACATTTGTGTGATCTTGTAAACGTGTAAAACATCAGTGATTGTGTAACTTGTCGCCATTTTGACCTTGTCGACATTGTGAAATCGTCGCCATTGTGACCTTGTCGCCATCTTGTAAACTTGATGTCTATGTCCTTACTGAATGTCATCTTGATGTAAGTGATGTGTCATCAGTGTTGTAAAGTGTTGAGATATATTTAGATTGTCTTTGTGAAGTTAGTTGTGGAAAGCAGAAAGTTTCGGAAAGAAAGTGACTTGTGGTTTTGAAAAAAATTGTTGACTGACGACATTACGACCTACAATTATACTCAACGCCATACAAACCTAATCAAAACTTAGGGACAAGCATACACACCACATCAGATAGACGCTAATTTATTTCCTCCCAAAATAAAGCAGGTTTTCTGTGCCATCTGAAACCCTTGCCCGTAGAGGTCATTTGTGTTTTGAAGTAGCGACCCTACAATTCCTAGCCCTGGTTTGAACCGTTCTCCACCGCATCCAGCACAATAGAGTAAATTTTTTTTTCTATATACTTTCGGATGCAAATTTGGGCACAAATTGTAAGTTGAACAAAATTGTAAATTTTTCACATTACTAACACCTTGTAACAAATTGTGTGTCTGACAACTCATTTGCAGTTAAATTTTCCATCATGTCTTCATTAAACGACTTCATCGAGATGGGTTTAAAGTTAAAGTTAACTGGTGATGAGTTAACAAAGTGGAGTGAAAGAAAATACTCTGAACACCTCCTAGTACAGGAAAAAGCTAACGAACGCGAAGAAAGAGCGGCTGAAAGAGCTGCCAAGCAAGCAGAGTTAGATAATAAATTGAGGAAGGCGGAGATCTCAGCTCAGAGTAAAAGAGAAGAGCTTGAGTTACAACTAAAAATTAAACAGCTTGAAACTGATACTGCCATAAATAAAGAGTCTAAGAAAGCTGAAAGACTGGAGAAAGAAAACCAATACAAAAAGTATCAAGGTATTGTAAGAAATTATACCTCAGGTTACTGCATTGCAGCCGTCACCCACAATTTTGAAAACTTAATGGACCACTACCAGGTCCCACTTTCTGAATGGAATATTATTTACATGAGGAGTTTGTCAGGGGATCCTCTGAAAGTCATAGAGACTATCCCCAAAGACCTCAGAAAAGATTACCATTATCTAAAATGAAAGATTATGGCACATTTTATGCTAGATGAGGCAGGTTACAGAGAACAATTCAGCAAGTTGAGTCCAAAACCGACTCAAACGTTCTCTGACTACCTCTGCTTAGCCCGAGACATATTTACCAAATGGACTTCAGCAGCTAAAATAGATAAAGATTATCAGAAATTAAAAGATCTCATCATCAGGGATAAAGTCATCTCATCCCTTCCATCAGCATTTTCAAAATTTTTGCAAGAGAATGAATGTACGAGTGTAGATCAGATTGAGAGACGTGGTTCGGCTTATTATACAGCCAATAAACATTGTTTTGCTAGTGAAGCTACTGATACAAACTTTGTAGCATCGGCTAACTATGAAAAACCTCGATCAGAACCCTATAATAGGCAAAAACCATATAAGCCTACTTCTGAGAAATACAATCATTGTAGATATTGTAACTTTTCACACCACCAAGGTGAGATGTGTGACAAGAACCCAGCATATCTTAAATATCTACAGAACATCATAAATAGCCAAGATAAGGAACGTAAATCCTTCAAACAGGCACGAAAATGTTTCCTCTGTAAGGCGTACGGGCATTGGCGTCATGCTTGTAAAGGAAGGCAAATGACCAAGAAAGCAAATGCCGCCTTATTTGAAGGCAAATGACCAAGAAAGCAAATGCCGCCTTATTTGACAGTTCATCATCAGATGAAGAACAATCAGAAAACACCCTGTGAACTCAGCACAGGCTTTTGACATGTTTAACGCAAATAAATGTACTGTTTGTAATACCTTTTATGAAGATGGCATTTTGACATGCGGCCACTCCATTCCTATTGCCAATGAAGAAGCTAATTTGGTAATAGATTCCAAAGGCAGAATAAACATCCACCAGGGATATGTGAATGGCAAGCCTGCTACAGTCCTTCGGGACACCGGAAGTTCACTTATTGGACTAAAGAGAAAGTTCATAATGCCTACAGACAATACAGGCAGGCACGTAACATGCAGAACATTCTCTGGAAATATTGAAAAGTACCCATTAGCATGGGCATATATTCAGACACCTTTCCTCACTGGGAAAGTAAAATGCGCAGCATTAACTAACCCTGTGTGTGATATTATCATTGGAAATTTACCAGAGGTGAATGATATGCCTCATGATATAACATCTGTTTGCATTAATGAGAACATAACATCATCACCATCACATGTCATCATTGATAATGTTGTATCACCAAATGAATGTATGGTAGCTAATGTAGCACTAAGATCTCATGACATCATTTATCAAACTGTTTCATCACCATCTGATATCATTGAATGTGTGAACGCAGTAACTAGATCTACTGCTAGAGTGCAAGATGAAATTAATCAAACTGAGGCTATAGAAATGCTTAGCCCAGTGGTATTACCTCCTAAAACCATGAAGGAGACTTTTGTAACAGCCCAAAAGGCTGATCCTTCATTGTCTAAATATTTTAATCTGATCGGCCAAAAGCCAAAGGTAACCAAAAATGCAAGATGGCATTTTGCTTTGAAAAATTGCATCCTCACCAGGTACTATACCAGAGGTGACAGCACAACAGAGCAAACTGTTTTGCCGATTGAATACCGTAAGCAAGCCTTACATCTTGCCCATGATATACCTCTTGCAGGGCATATGGCATACTCTAAGACCAGATCAAGATTACTAACACAGTTTTATTGGCCCAAATTCTGCAATGACATTAAGCAATATTGCAGAAGTTGTGACATCTGCCAAAAACTAGTAAAGAAAGGTAAACACCCACAGGCAAAATTACAAATTACTGACTTAGCCAGTCGACCTTTTGAGAAAATATCTGTCGACATAGTGGGCCCTCTTAATCAGATAACAATCAGAGGGAATAAATATATTATTACCAACATTGATTTATGTAGCCGCTGGCCTGAAGCGATTCCGTTAAAGAACATAACTGCCAATGATATAATGGAAGTTTTCTTCCATATATTTTCACGGATAGGATTTCCAGACACTATCCTATCAGATAGGGGAAGTCAGTTCATTGCCGCATCTACTCAAGCTTTCACCAAAATGTTAGGGGTGAAACAATGTTTCAATTCTCCATATCACCCTCACTCAACTGGAATCATATAGAAGTTTAACGGTGATTTAAAGCATATGCTTGCTAAAGTCACGCAAGAGCATCCCAACAACTGGGACATATATTTGCCTGCTATACTTTTTGCTTATCGCGAAGTGCCACATTCTAGTACTGGATTCTCTCCTTTTGAACTTATCTATGGTGCCAAACCACGTGGCCCATTGAGCATCTATCATCAAATGTTAACTGAAGCCACTCCTTTACTTAAACCCATATCATCATACGTATACGTTACATCATTGCGTGAAAGAATCATCAAATCTTGTATAATTGCAAAAGAAACACTGAAACTATCTGGTGATACATATAGACAATATGTAGACAAAGGTAACAGGACAATAACGTTGACACCTGGACAGGACGTACTTCTTTTCTTACCTAGTGACCGACACTTATTGACTGAGTCTTGGCAAGGACCATTTAAAGTAATAAGACAGATTTCAGCTGTAGACTATGAGATTCAAATAAAAGACAAACATAAAATATTCCACATCAATATGCTAAGACCATACCACAACAGAGATAACGAACAAGACGATACAACAGCTTGTACAGTGATAATAGACCATGAAGATGACGAAGATAGTGACGAAATTCCAACACCTGCATTAGACACGACAAACTGATTGAAAGAATTCAAAATAAACCCAAACTTAACTCAAGCAGAAACAGACAGCTGCAAACACCTCATACAACATTACAACACCATCTTCTCCAACAACCCAGGACAAACAGAATTAGTACAGCATCACATCACACTCACTTCAAACACACCTATAAAATGCAGACCTTACACCATTCCAGTGCATTACAAAGAAAACCTACATCAGGAAATCATTAGTTTAGAGAAAAACAAC
Organism: Cepaea hortensis; assembly: GCA_963921405.1. NCBI lineage: Eukaryota > Metazoa > Mollusca > Gastropoda > Stylommatophora > Helicidae > Cepaea > Cepaea hortensis. The sequence goes on from OY992879.1 coordinate 78,105,391, forward strand.
ATCATTGGACGATCCCAATCACATTTTTCATCTCCAATAGTCATGGTACGCAAAAAGGACAACACGATAAGACTCTGTGTCGACTATAGAAAATTAAATAAAATAACACTTCTAGATCTAGAACCAATGACCAACTCTGAAGATCTACTGACAGAACTGACAGACTCTAGATTCTTTACGAAGTTAGATATGACGAAAGGTTACTGGCAGATAACGGTAGACGAACAGAGCAGACATCTGACAGCATTTGCCACACCTTTGGGACTGTACGAATGGTGCAAACTTCCATTTGGGCTGGTCAATGCCCCAGCGACATTCGTACGTATGACACGACTTTTACTAGTGGACATACCAAACATTATCTGTTACATGGACGACATTTGTGTTCACACAAAGACAATGACAGACCACATAAAGACATTACAGCAGACATTTGAACGGATCAGACAGCACGGACTGACGGTAAAGCCTACAAAAGTAGACATAGCCTATCAGGAAATCTCCTTCTTGGGGTACAAAATATCTAATGGCTTTGTCACGACAGACGATAACATCGTGTCCAAAATACTGAAACTCTCACTTCCGACCACGAAAAAAGCAAGTCAGAAGTGTGTTAGGACTATTAAATTATTATAGGCAGTTCATACCTGATTTTGCTGAACTGACTGAAAAATTTACTAACCTACTAACGAACGATCAACCTGAAAAGATTGTAAACAATGAATGCCTAAAATTTGCATTCCAGAAAGTGTTATCTTATTTTTCTGAGAATAGTTTAAAGAATCCCATTCTCAAATTGCCAAATTTACATATTCCTTTCATATAACGCACAGACGCGAGCTCCGTGGCGATTGGGGCAGTTCTGTTACAGGAACATGATAACATTCTACATCCTGTATACTACGTCTCTAGAAAATTGAGACCAAGAGAACGTGCTTGGTCGACACCACAGTTGGAAGCCCTTGCTCTAGTGGTGGGTATAACTAAATTGTCCAGATTCCTCCTGGGACGTCATTTTATTGTAGAGTCCGACAATAGCCCATTAAAATTTATTACTTCAGGAGTACCTAACAACCAAATGATAGCGCGCTGGTCTCTTAAGCTTCAAGATTACAGCTTTGAAGTTCGACATATCGCTGGCAGAACCAACACGATTGCCGATCTTTTGTCCCGTTGTCCGACCGACCCAGTAAGCACTAATGTCTGAGTGCAGTGTGTTAAATACACTCAGACCAACACAGCCATCAGTGAAGTTTTTTTTTCCCATGAAAGCTGTGTATGTCTACTATGTGATGTGATAGGGTTCATTCCCACTATATATAGTTTTCTTATTTTATTATTACTGTAGTAAGTGTCTTGAATAATTGTGTAGCGTGGGGTATAAAGCGAACAATACTAATTGTATATATATTACGAAACAAGAACAGTGCCACATTCGCTCTGAACTTACCTCAAGCGAACTATCCAATTTATCAGTGGTAGCTGCGATTGGAACATATCCAGTGATATTTTAATCCGTGTATGAAAGAGTGAACTGAACTTTGACATTTACACCACTGCAGTGAATCGAAATCCAGAAGTTTTCCAGCGAAACAACTAACACATGAACTATCAGAACAGTTTACATTCCGAATTGCTACATCAGACCGGAACAAGTGTGTTATAGAATTTTCAACATCAGCTGTTCGTGTGTACTTCCGGATAATTTATAAATTTAGACCAAAATTAGCAGACAATAAACAAAACCTTAAAAAGTTATGACACTTCTAAAATATTTAGGAATCACCAATTTCGAATACACGAATTGTGTATTAATATTTTTTTCAACTAGTGTAATCTTAGAATCATATCTTGATTAACTTATTCATACTATCGACATTTTTTCGATAGAAGAATAATTGTAATATATTAGATTTGATAGTTTTTGAAATTATGTCCCTTTCATTTAATTGTTGTTACATTATTACACCAAGGGCGGTAAATTGAAAGGTATTCGAATATGTGTTGTATATAAATAGCCATGGTGTTGCCAGATTGTTAACACTCCAAGAAGTCATCAACTGGGCATGGTATAGGGTTACCGACGTTGTAGACCGACGGAAGAGCTCCCGGCCAAATGAGGTCGGAGCTCGAGCGTTGAATACGGCTTATATAAAGCCGTATTACAGTCTTACCCGATGTTTTTTGTCACAAAGAACATATTATTACTTTTTTTAAAGAGGTTGCGAGGTAGTTGCTTTGAAAGCTGGTACTACCGGTCTGACTGGGTCAATATTGCAACTCAGGTGATCATCCATCGAGAGGATGAAACTTGGCAAGTGGTAAAGATTGAACACACATGTCTTAAAATACAACTTGCATTTCTTATATACTTCTATGCCAATATATGTATTCTTATGTATTTCTATACCAATGTATATAACAACAGAAAGGTCGATTCTGACATGGTTAAAATATTAACCCCGTATGTATATAGAGAGTATACATGAAAGATGAGATCTTTCATGAAGAAGCCCCGGGGGAGCGTGTCAGAATCTCGAATGTCTCCAACCGAAATGCAGGAACATCGTTACGCCCGCCAGGCGAATAGTCCCCAATCGGGATGCAGTAACATCGTTACGCCCGCCAGGCGAGTATTAGTTACCTGCCCGCAGGTTGCTGCCTGACGCGATATGCCAGCGGTCAGGCAAGGACAAAGCAAGACGCACGCAGTCCTCGTGAAGCCAATCCACAGAGGGCAAGCACTTTGCGAGAAACAGACAGACAGCTTGGGTACTCGGACCAGACAGGACGTGTGGGTAGAGAAAGGCTTTGTGTAGTTCTGTGCCCGAAAGTCGAGTGCTTGTACATCTTGTGAGATAGACTGTAAAGCTGTGGGTTGTCTGTAAGTGTATTGATGTATTGTATATGTATTGTAATGATCATCACATGCCAAACTAGATCGTATTGCATGTGACTTGTAAATAAATCCATTGAACTTCGTGTCGTTGTGTCTCAAGTCCAAACCATGTTGTACTTGTACTGGTCTCACATGTGTTAGGTATAACGAGCCAGGTTTAAGACCCTGACATGTGTTAACGTGGTGGCATCGTCCGGCTTTAAGTTAATTAAGATTTGAACCTAGATTTGTGAACGTGAGGACTTTTGTCCAGCTTTAATGTTCACTTAAATGTGATCGTGAAGGCTCATCCTTAGATATTATTAGATTGTTTGAATATGGAGGCTAGATGTGAACGTAAAGTACATACATTTGTGTGATCTTGTAAACGTGTAAAACATCAGTGATTTTGTAACTTGTCGCCATTTTGACCTTGTCGACATTGTGAAATCGTCGCCATTGTGACCTTGTCGCCATCTTGTAAACTTGATGTCTATGTCCTTACTGAATGTCATCTTGATGTAAGTGATGTGTCATCAGTGTTGTAAAGTGTTGAGATATATTTAGATTGTCTTTGTGAAGTTAGTTGTGGAAAGCAGAAAGTTTCGGAAAGAAAGTGACTTGTGGTTTTGAAAAAAATTGTTGACTGACGACATTACGACCTACAATTATACTCAACGCCATACAAACCTAATCAAAACTTAGGGACAAGCATACACACCACATCAGATAGACGCTAATTTATTTCCTCCCAAAATAAAGCAGGTTTTCTGTGCCATCTGAAACCCTTGCCCGTAGAGGTCATTTGTGTTTTGAAGTAGCGACCCTACAATTCCTAGCCCTGGTTTGAACCGTTCTCCACCGCATCCAGCACAATAGAGTAAATTTTTTTTTCTATATACTTTCGGATGCAAATTTGGGCACAAATTGTAAGTTGAACAAAATTGTAAATTTTTCACATTACTAACACCTTGTAACAAATTGTGTGTCTGACAACTCATTTGCAGTTAAATTTTCCATCATGTCTTCATTAAACGACTTCATCGAGATGGGTTTAAAGTAAAAGTTAACTGGTGATGAGTTAACAAAGTGGAGTGAAAGAAAATACTCTGAACACCTCCTAGTACAGGAAAAAGCTAACGAACGCGAAGAAAGAGCGGCTGAAAGAGCTGCCAAGCAAGCAGAGTTAGATAATAAATTGAGGAAGGCGGAGATCTCAGCTCAGAGTAAAAGAGAAGAGCTTGAGTTACAACTAAAAATTAAACAGCTTGAAACTGATACTGCCATAAATAAAGAGTCTAAGAAAGCTGAAAGACTGGAGAAAGAAAACCAATACAAAAAGTATCAAGGTATTGTAAGAAATTATACCTCAGGTTACTGCATTGCAGCCTTCACCCACAATTTTGAAAACTTAATGGACCACTACCAGGTCCCACTTTCTGAATGGAATATTATTTACATGAGGAGTTTGTCAGGGGAGCCTCTGAAAGTCATAGAGACTATCCCCAAAGACCTCAGAAAAGATTACCATTATCTAAAATCAAAGATTATGGCACATTTTATGCTAGATGAGGCAGGTTACAGAGAACAATTCAGCAAGTTGAGTCCAAAACCGACTCAAACGTTCTCTGACTACCTCTGCTTAGCCCGAGACATATTTACCAAATGGACTTCAGCAGCTAAAATAGATAAAGATTATCAGAAATTAAAAGATCTCATCATCAGGGATAAAGTCATCTCATCCCTTCCATCAGCATTTTCAAAATTTTTGCAAGAGAATGAATGTACGAGTGTAGATCAGATTGAGAGACGTGGTTCGGCTTATTATACAGCCAATAAACATTGTTTTGCTAGTGAAGCTACTGATACAAACTTTGTAGCATCGGCTAACTATGAAAAACCTCGATCAGAACCCTATAATAGGCAAAAACCATATAAGCCTACTTCTGAGAAATACAATCATTGTAGATATTGTAACTTTTCACACCACCAAGGTGAGATGTGTGACAAGAACCCAGCATATCTTAAATATCTACAGAACATCATAAATAGCCAAGATAAGGAACGTAAATCCTTCAAACAGGCACGAAAATGTTTCCTCTGTAAGGCGTACGGGCATTGGCGTCATGCTTGTAAAGGAAGGCAAATGACCAAGAAAGCAAATGCCGCCTTATTTGACAGTTCATCATCAGATGAAGAACAATCAGAGAAACACCCTGTGAACTCAGCACAGGCTTTTGACATGTTTAACGCAAATAAATGTACTGTTTGTAATACCTTTTATGAAGATGGCATTTTGACATGCGGCCACTCCATTCCTATTGCCAATGAAGAAGCTAATTTGGTAATAGATTCCAAAGGCAGAATAAACATCCACCAGGGATATGTGAATGGCAAGCCTGCTACAGTCCTTCGGGACACCGGAAGTTCACTTATTGGACTAAAGAGAAAGTTCATAATGCCTACAGACAATACAGGCAGGCACGTAACATGCAGAACATTCTCTGGAAATATTGAAAAGTACCCATTAGCATGGGCATATATTCAGACACCTTTCCTCACTGGGAAAGTAAAATGCGCAGCATTAACTAACCCTGTGTGTGATATTATCATTGGAAATTTACCAGAGGTGAATGATATGCCTCATGATATAACATCTGTTTGCATTAATGAGAACATAACATCATCACCATCACATGTCATCATTGATAATGTTGTATCACCAAATGAATGTATGGTAGCTAATGTAGCACTAAGATCTCATGACATCATTTATCAAACTGTTTCATCACCATCTGATATCATTGAATGTGTGAACGCAGTAACTAGATCTACTGCTAGAGTGCAAGATGAAATTAATCAAACTGAGGCTATAGAAATGCTTAGCCCAGTGGTACTACCTCCTAAAACCATGAAGGAGACTTTTGTAACAGCCCAAAAGGCTGATCCTTCATTGTCTAAATATTTTAATCTTATCGGCCAAAAGCCAAAGGTAACCAAAAATGCAAGATGGCATTTTGCTTTGAAAAATTGCATCCTCACCAGGTACTATACCAGAGGTGACAGCACAACAGAGCAAACTGTTTTGCCGATTGAATACCGTAAGCAAGCCTTACATCTTGCCCATGATATACCTCTTGCAGGGCATATGGCATACTCTAAGACCAGATCAAGATTACTAACACAGTTTTATTGGCCCAAATTCTGCAATGACATTAAGCAATATTGCAGAAGTTGTGACATCTGCCAAAAACTAGTAAAGAAAGGTAAACACCCACAGGCAAAATTACAAATTACTGACTTAGCCAGTCAACCTTTTGAGAAAATATCTGTCGACATAGTGGGCCCTCTTAATCAGATAACAACCAGAGGGAATAAATATATTGTTACCAGCATTGATTTATGTAGCCGCTGGCCTGAAGCGATCCGTTAAAGAACATAACTGCCAATGATATAATGGAAGTTTTCTTCCATATATTTTCACGGATAGGATTTCCAGACACTATCCTATCAGATAGGGGAAGTCAGTTCATTGCCGCATCTACTCAAGCTTTCACCAAAATGTTAGGGGTGAAACAATGTTTCAATTCTCCATATCACCCTCACTCAACTGGAATCATAGAGAAGTTTAACGGTGATTTAAAGCATATGCTTGCTAAAGTCACGCAAGAGCATCCCAACAACTGGTCATATATTTGCCTGCTATACTTTTTGCTTATCGCGAAGTGCCACATTCTAGTACTGGATTCTCTCCTTTTGAACTTATCTATGGTGCCAAACCACGTGGCCCATTGAGCATCTATCATCAAATGTTAACTGAAGCCACTCCTTTACTTAAACCCATATCATCATACGTATACGTTACATCATTGCGTGAAAGAATCATCAAATCTTGTATAATTGCAAAAGAAGCACTGAAACTATCTGGTGCTACATAAAGACAATATGCAGACAAAGGTAACAGGACAATAACGTTGACACCTGGACAGGACGTACTTCTTCTCTTACCTAGTGACCGACACTTATTGACTGAGTCTTGGCAAGGACCATTTAAAGTAATAAGACAGATTTCAGCTGTAGACTATGAGATACAGCAGTGTGGATAACACGACTGCTTCGTAGACTTTCAACTTTGTTTGCAGGTTTATTCCGTTTCTGTCCCACACATTTTTGTACAGTCTACCAAAGGCATTCACTTCGTCGTCATTTGTGGCAGCTTTTGACACAGTGCTACCAAGATAAGTGAATTTGTCCACAACTACGACCATTCACTTTGATATTCTGCTCGGTGTAACTTATCCTTGGAGCTTGTTGGTACATAACTACAAGCTTCTCCAAGTTGACATTGAGCCCACAGTTGTAGGCATACGAGAAAGCTGAAACGTTGTGTTGCATGTCTGCCTCTCGTTGGCATATAGAGCGCAATCATCAGCAAACAGGAATTCTCTGACGGTGTCGCCGGTAGTTTTGGTTGTCCATCCTTGCCGTAGTTCATGTCTATTCCAATGTCGTTGTTTTCGAAGGCATTGGTCAGCATAACTGAAAACATGAGACTGAACAGCGTTGGTGCCAAGACACATCTTGCTTCACTCCATTGGCGACAGGAATGGGCTCAGACAATTCGCAATTTTCCTGTACCTGCATACCATCATGAAATAGCCGCAATATTTGGACAAACTTTCATGCACAGCCACATTTTACCATAATCTTCTACAGTCCCTCTCTGCTGACTGTATTAAAAGCCTTGGTAAGATCAATAAAAGTGGAGAACAGTGCAGATGTCTGTTCCTGACATTTCTCTTGCATCTGCCTTGCAGCGAAATCATGTCAACAGTTCCTCGTTGTTTTCTAAAGCCACATTGACTCTCAGGAAGAAGACCTTGTTCGAGATGGGCTGTGAGGCGATTGAGAAGAATTTTGGCGAGTATCTTCCCTGCAATTGAGAGCAAGGAGATGCCTCAGTGGTTGTCACAGGATTGTCGGTTTCCTTTGCGTTCGTATAGGTGGACTTTTGACTCGTCCTTGAAATCTTGTGGCATAGCCTCGATCACCAATATAAAGACTTGGTGAAGCTGCTTTATCGGAGCTGGTCCACCGGCTTTGTAGATCTCTGCTGGAAGTGACTCAGGGCGCAAAAGATAGGCGCCATCAATAGAAACAAATTCGCCAACATCATCATCCGCCATGCGATAAGCGTGGGCGGTCATGGGTCGAAATCTCACACGATCACTGGTCTTGGATCAGGCCTGTGTTCTACTTCTGATTATGTGATATGGCCAAGCCATCGAGGTATTTATCGTTCTCAAAACAATGTTTTCCCGTTGCGAATTTGAATACTGATGACACAAACAATCGATCGCACAATTTATTGCCTGGAATAGTTCATTGCGTCTTGTCAGGTACATATTGCAGAAATCACACAACTTAAACTAACACTGATTTCTGCAATATGCACCTGTGATATTTTTGCCCCTTCAAAAGTGCATTTTTCAACTTGCAAACTTGGGAGTTAGCGTCAACACATTTTCCAGACGATATAAGAATGTGGGCCTATATTATGTTAGTCAAGACAAATAACGAATTCCCACAAATGTGTTATCATTAGCCAGGGACATGTGGGTTTAAGGAGGGCACTGCAACTAATGGAATTTAGGTAGGGACCATTTGGTTCAATGTCAGGCATACAAAGTAAGCAGAATAGCCCAGTTTGTAGACAACTCGGCGCTTGGATGCCGAGTTTGGAATGCAAAAGGGCATACGGATTAAGGAAGAATAACCGGACATTTATATGGTGTTATTACACAATTACAAACAGTTACAAACATCTCCCTAGAGAGAGAGAGAGAGAGAGAGAGAGAGAGAGAGAGAGAGAGAGAGAGATTATTTTGTTTCATATAGTCTGATGACAAAGTCTGTCCCAAAGCGGTCAGTAATGTAATGTTGAACAGCAAGGTGTGGTGAAATCAGACAAAATGTTTTTTGTGTGTGATTCAGTGGAGTTTATATATACTAGTTCTTGCTCCCTGATAACACAGGTAAGGACGCTTGTATTGGTACCCTGTTTGTATCGGGTAGAAACGCCTGTTCAGTATCAGTCTTTATGTCATAATAGTGGTAGGAGTTCTGTCATATGAAGTGACATGTTCATGAGAAAATTAGTGGTCGTCTCTCCTTTGACTATTGCAAGCATTTAAGGAAGGGTATACTTATCATTTTATAAGAGTCTTATTTTCTTTTTCAACGTGTTTTTCTGCACTCTTCTTGTGTGTGTGTGTGTGTGTGTGTGTTTGTGTGTGTGTGTGTGTGTGTGTGTGTGTGTGTGTTAATGATAAACGTGTCATAAATGTGGGCGACCCTCGGCCCTATAGGTGATGTGATTGCCGATGGTTTGTGGCGATGGCACTCTGAATTGGAGCTATAACAATAACTAGACCAAAGGGTAGTTGAATGTGCTATTAAGTTTGATGCTCGGTGCACGAGAAGGATGAGACGGGTCTTGCAGACATGTGATGAAGGTTGCCTGTGTCATGCGACTATGGGTGGGTGGTGGACACGTCCACTCATTGGAGTGTCAACACATAATAGAGGAGGTATAGACCTTTCGCGCGGCTATTGAGCTCTTGAACGAGTACACACAGCAGACAAGTATTAGTAGTATGTACTCCCTTTTTCCAATCCCCAGGTATGTTATGAGAATGATTTCATTAGTGTTGTACGTATTATGTGGACAGATGTGGGAGGTGGTCTTGGGCTTACATATGACGCCCTAAGCTGGTAATATCCAAGTCCTGAGTGTCGAATTCATCCGTGAAGGGTGGGTGGTCGCCTTGGTGTTGCCATTAAGAGCAGAGGACTGTTCATTGAAAACTGCCATTCTGGACAGCCCAGTGCCCCTCAAGAAACAAGATAAGTGGCATGCAAAACCCATGTATCCTAATTTAAGACCAGCGGCCAACAGCTAAACAACAGTTCAACCACAGTTAAGCAACATAAGAATTAACGTATACATACGGTTGTTCTTCCACAATGGAACTTAAACAATAGATACCCCGCTAGAGGAACATTTACCCCAGCATTTAGATTAGCTGAAGACATTTATCTTTATTAGATTCACCTTGAATTTTACGATAGTTTAGATATGATTGCTATTTCGACAATTATGTCATTTGTGATATGTTAATGTATATTGGAATTGCCCATGGTGCATTCTCTCCCCCTCCCCCCCCCCCACCTTTTTTTTATTTCAATACAGGAATATACTATTATTAGATGGTGTTGTTTAATTTCATCAGAGTCACACGTGTATTACTGTGTCAATTACTCGTATTAATGTGTTCAAAAATAGGTTGACAGTGCCACTTCATTTGACAACAAACTCCAGAGAGCTGGTGGCAGCGACAATACTCGAATCCAATTTAACCTGATTGAGCTTTATATTCTATGAAAGCAGTGACTTTCATGTGCTCTCTTTGCCTTCGGCTGGAAAACCTGACTTAATACCTTAGTGGAATCTTACCTTATGTGTATTTTCCAGTACTAGGGAATCTTATGAGCCATTTCTGGTTTTCATTTCTTCTTCTTCTTCTTTGCGTTCATCCGGAGTGTTTTTTTCAGATGTGATTGCGGTGTGTCTGTTATGCGCCCTTGGGCCGAAACTCATAGGCCAACACATCCGACTATAGCGTGCTTTTTTGACCAGGTAGCATTCCTGGGAGACTCACTTTTGTGGTGCCATCTACAACCCAGCTGGCCAAGTTGGAACGGTCGAAGACAACGGTCATCCCTCAAAGGAAGGCAGGGACAGTCCATAGCATTTTCCGCCATCCAAAGTTGCTTCCATAGTTGCAGGGCCGACACATAGCGCCCTGGTACTGGGCTCACCGAGGGAATCGTCACGTCCTGCTCATGTCTGCTTTAAATCCTCACTTCAATATATTGGTCATTTCGTTTGCCCCGGACCATTCCCGCACAAACCAGACAGGTTTGCAGACGGTATACACTCAGCGAGTTTTCGGACATGTGCTTGTCGTTGCGCCCATCAGAACTGTTCCAGGCACGACAGACATTTGGAAAACTACCTAGTCAGAGCTGTTCCGAACAAGAGCGGCATTAGGGAACTAGGTAGTCAGAGCTATTCCTAGCACGAGAGACATTCGGACGAGACATTTCACTCGGACGTAATTGCGTAGTGTCAATTTTTAGTTTGGCACCCGTAGGACGACACTTCCGACTTCAGGCGGGCATTTTTTAATGAGGTTAGCCATCCTCTGGTTTCGAGGCACGTTAGACTGTTGTAATGTCGCCCAGATCTCAGCTGGTCCAGATAGAACGATCAACGACATCGCGGTCTGCCCTCAAGGGAAGGCAGGGGCAGACCATGGGCATTCTCTCGCTATCCAAGGAGGCTTCCATAATTGCAGAGCCGGCACATATTGCTCTAAGACTGGGCTCACCCGAGGAGTTGCCACGTCCTGCTCATGGCTGCTTTAGTTCCTCACTTCCATGTGTTTGGCATCTCGCTTGCCACTGGTCGCTCATGCACACACCAGGAGCGGTCAGACTGCGGGCGACATCCACTCGGTAAGCTTTTTCTTTTGACTTCGGACCACGCAATAGGTTCGCTCGCCGTGCGTTCCATTTCGCGTCATTGAGACGATCTTCCACTTTTGTCTACACTCTCTATGAGTTAGATACAGACAGTTTTCGTAACCATTTCCTTCGACTGGGGCACTTTTCTGACTTTTTGTACTCGCTCACGAGGTAGGCTACATGTGCTGCCGGCTCAGCACCTTACCTTCGTGCAGCAGTGAACGAGAAACGGCCAGGCCCTCTCATCCGGGAATCCCTCATATCCTCCAGCTGAGAGCCTTCGAACATGTATCATACCTGAGCATGTAGCTTGCTCAGTATCTCGCCTCTATTTTTCGGTAGGTGGGTATCGGCCCGGCTCTCAGATCCGAGGGTTTGTGGCTTAGAGGCGTTCAGCCCCAGCCCTCGACAGGGAGCCTTAGAGTTTTGTCCGGACCAAGGTCTTCTGCCTTCGTGTACCTGATTTAGTCTATTGACTGCTATCCTCAGCCTACCTGCTGAGCAGCAGGTTGTGTCTCTCTTAGTCTGGCCCCTATCCCATAAGCTGTCCGATATGTAGTTTTCATCCATCGGCAAGCAGATGGGGTCAATGGGACACGCAAGCTCCCCCACCACGGCAAGGTGGAGACACATCGGGGGAGGGTTTTCATTTAGTAGTAGGCACTGAGTATTGGGGATATCTATCTCCCATTTATATTTTATAATACCACAGCACCTGACGAGTGTAGTGAAATTCATTCATTCATTCATTCATTCATTCATTCATTCATATGTTCATTCATTCATTCAGTAGCTTGTCATTTGCAGAACCTCATTCCCATAACAATTGTCCAGAAAACGTATCGGTCATATGGAAGATGTCCAGCGTTCGTTACAACTATATGGAGATCATCTGCCACATTCTACACCCATCTTTTCTTTGGCCTTCCTCTTCCTCTCTTCCCGGACATATACCCCTTAATTATTGTTCTCTCCAAACTTTCATGACGTTTCAAGGGACCAAAATATTTCAATGTTCTTTGTTTTATCGTCTTTAGTAGCCAGCCTTCTTCAGTTTTCAGATCTTATTGTGTGGATACATTTGTTCTTTTCTCTATCCAAGATATTCTTAGAACCCATCTATAACATTTATAATCATAGGCATTTATGCACTATTCAGCTTGTTTAGTAAGTATCCATGACTCACAGTCGTATGTTGCATTGGGAAAGATGCATGCTCTTAAAATATGATTTTTGTAGTTCTATCTGTCCCTCGCCACAATTTATTGTTGGCAATTAATGACCCATTCGAAATTTTCCACCACCTCTAATTTTTCCTCATTAACATATATTTCTTTCTCCGTATACACCAGGCAATAAATTGGACAGCCTATTGTTCGTGTCTTTATTATTCAAATGTATCTCTGTGTCTTCCCAACGCTCTTTTCCCATTAAGTTTGCAGCTGTCACTAAGTTCGCAAGTTTTCTTCTTCTCATAACGTTCCCAAATCTCGTTACTGTCTACGTCTAGTGTTTCTAATCAATTTACATAAAATAAATGGTTCTAGTAAAATTTCCAGCCTTTTGCTGGTCGAGAGCCAGATATTTCAAACTTCGAGGCTGGCATAGAAAGAAACATCATAACCGGGTCATTTCTCTAACTTGGCATCACTGTAAAGAGACAAATGGTGTCCCGTAGCCCGCGCCTGAAAGCAAGCGGAAAGAAAGTGGAAACCACTCTATTAATGTATGATAATCCATGCATTCATATGTTGAAACGTTTGTCTATAAATAACATATCTACAAACTATCCCTCGGCCAAACCGCGGAACTATTTTTGCTCACACCAAGTGTATAATTAATGAGCCCTCTAGACCAACGATTGTCCTTGCTGACACTTCAGACGTGAGTCGGTCGGGTTCTCTGGCGCCCTGCTTGGCTACAGCTGGGCTGGCAAGGTCTAGGTTCACCGAGAGCATGAGTTAAGCCTCATGAGAGATGTAACCAGAGTCTCTCTGATACTGCCGCATCAGTATAACGGAATAACCGTTGTCTTTCTGGGCGAGCAGCTACAGTTTCACCGAAGATATAATCATAGTTTCTCTGAGAACATTCTCACATTCTTTCTGAGGACATAATCACAGTTTCTCTTTGAACATAATCACAGTTTCCGTTAGGACATAATCACGGTCTCTCTAAAGGCATACGTACAGTTTACTGAAGGCATAATCACAGTTTCTCTGAGAGCTTGCGTATAGTCTTAATTAAGGCATCACCACAGTCTCTATGAGATCCTTAGTATAGTCTCACTGAAGGCATCACCACAGTCTCCGTGAGATCTTTAGTATAGTCTCACTGAATGCATCACCATAGTCTCCGTGAGATCTTTAGTATATACTCTTTGAAGGCATCACTACAGTCTCCGTGAGATCTTTAGTATAGTCTCACTGAAGGCATAACTAGGGGCATGATTACAGCCTCGCTGAGAAAATAACTATTGTATTATTGATAGAATGAATATATACTATTCAACAACAACAACAAACGCAACATTAATGCAGTTTCAATTGCAAACGTGTATCAACATTTTATTTTACGAAATTAATGTTTCAATCCTGGCAGGTTCTGGCGATTCCGGTTCGTAAGAACAGGACCTCTGTAGAATCTTCTAACCCAAAGACCAGCATCGTGCAGAAGTTCCTGACCGTTTGATCTGAAATTCGACGAGCTCCTGGCATTGACTGGACTTGGAGGACGCAGATGCAAATCGATTCCTAAGGTGATGCATTCGTATGAAGCGATCTTCGGCAGCAGTTGTGATTCTGGGTCTTCCTCTGTGCGGCCGGTCTGCCACTGAGCCAGTTTCTTGAAATCGCCTCCAATGGCGATTAATGGTGCTTCTAGCCATATTAAATTATCTGGCTACTACACTTTGTGACTGTCCAGCCTGTAAACATCCAATGATGATGAGCCGTTGTTCTGTAGTGAGATGATCCATACTTGCGCATTGAATTTTCAACTGAATTTATTCGAGGAGTGTCAATCTTTTATAGGCATTCAATAATATGGTCAGAGAGTTTTGTGCTCAGTAAGTTTAACAGGAAATCGAGTTATTGTCAAACAATGTTATTTTGACCTTGACCTCTTTCATGACATCACGAATCATGAAGTGAGTACAATTCAGGAAACCACGAGAATTTAATGACCAGATGGACACAGTCGATAGGTTGACTGTTGTCCAATCAGCGAATATCTTTTATAAAAGTAACACCAAATATGTTGTGTGTCTTTTTTTTTTAACAGTATCACTTCACAACCTGCGTTATGTTGATGACATAGTTTTGTCCGCTGAAAATTAAACTCAGTTTCAAGAAATGACAGAAACAATTACGACAGAAAGTTACAACCAAAGACTTTGACTCAATAACAGAAAAACAGAAGTAATGGTTAATCATCATCATTATCAAGTGCCATGCCGGCTGGCGTAGGGGTTCATGACTCTATAAAGATCTCGGTCTTTGGTTTTCTGAATCAACTCCGCTGTTGATATTCCTCCATGCCACCGTCTCAATCCATCCAGCATCACGTTTCTTTGTCTGCCTCTGCCTCTCTTCCCCTCGATCTTTTCAGTTGTCACGATGTTCTCCAATGCCTCACTTCTCATCACATGACTAAACAAAGCTGTTTCCATCCATCATGTGCCATATCGATAAGCGTGGGCGGTCATGTTTAACTATCTCAATCAATCACCAGAGTCGTGGATCAACTCCGTGTTTCTGTCTCGACCATGCTATTTGGCCAAGCCATCCAGGTATTTACTTCTCGGTCTTCCCCTTGATCTTTTCCCTTCGATCTTGTCAGTTGTCTTCAAGTTCTCCAATTCATTTCTTCTCATAACATGCCCAAATATGTTTGACTGTCTACGTCTAATGTCTCTAATCAGTTTTCGATCTTCATTTGTTTCTTGAAGTACTTGCACATTGGTTTTTCTGTCTGTCCATAGTATTCTCTGCATTTTCCTCAGAAACCACATTTCCACAGCCATCAGATGTTTTTCAGCTTGTCTGCTCATTCTCCACGCTACACATCCATACAAAAATACAGGTCCTATGTAGCACTTCACTCTGTTGGGGGATGCGTGGTCTCGAGGCATGGTGTCCGCCTCGAGTGCTGAAGGTCCCGGGTTCAAGCCCCGGTGATGCCGGGATTTTTTTCTCGTGGACTTCTAGTAATAAATTTCCCCTGGTCTCTGGGTAGTGAGATCGGACGCCCGTGTGTATTGTTGCGCACGTAAAAAATCCCTTGGCAGTTGGAAATCGAAAAAGAGTAGCCTAACGGCGCTGCCCGGGCAAAATTTCGAGTTAAAAATCTACCCAAAGTATTTCAGGATCCTCGGCGGTGCTACGGAGTTCGTGCACTGAGCTGAGTTTCTCCAGACTCAGGTTTGAGTTAGGAGGAGAACGGACCACTTATGGGTTGCACCCGTGTGCCGTGATGTTGATCCATCTACTAAACTAAACTAAACTAAACTTCACTCTGTTTTTCGTTTCAATTGATATCTTTTTATCGGTCAATATGTGATTCCTTCCTTATCTTCTATATTTCTGAAAATATTGTCACTGTACAGGGACAAAATATCTGGAGGCATTACAGATCCCTGTCTCACACCTCTCTTAATAGGCCGATATTGACCTACTTCATTATCAATTCTTATGGCAGCTTGTTGTTTCCAATATACGAGGGTAAGTTAATAAGTAAGTCACAAATGGCCATGATAACAACTTGAAACCAGTTTATTTTTATACATACATTGTTCCTTTATTTCTCAACATATTAGGGACGTTCATTTGAAACCCGTTCCAATGGCTTTATTACAACAGCATAAAAGAAACATTAACATGTGTGGCAGAATTAAACAAAGCATTCATTTTTAATGAATTATACACCATGGTTTGGTCAGAAGAAGTCGCCGTAGGCATTCAGGCAAGCATCACATTGCTTAGGTAGGCGGCGAATGCCGTCCGCAAAAAAAAAGGATTGTGGTTGCTCACTGAACCAAGTGTTTACCGCTTTCATTATGTCTGCATCTGTGTGAAATCGTTGCCCCCTTGAGAGCTTTTTTTAGAGGTCCGAACAAATGAAAATCAAATGGTGACAAATCAGGACTATATGCTGGTTGATGCTGAATTTCACACTTCTTCCTTGCTAATGCTTCCTGCACAATCTTTGCGACATGCGGACGAGCATTATCGTGCAACAAAATCACACCGCGAGAAAGCATGCCGGTTCGTTTATTCTTGATGGCTTTTTGCAGCTTGTCTAGTGTTTGCAAGTAGTGGGTAGAGTTGATGTTGACACCAGGTTCTTTAAAGTCGGCCAACAATAGCCCTTCATGGTCAAAACATGCGCTCAGCATAACCTTACCAGCGGAAACCTGTAAATTGATATTTTTTTGGCTTTTGGTGATCCAGCATGCTTCCATTGCATGCTCTCTCTCTCTCTCTCTCTCTCTCTCTCTCTCTCTCTCTCTCTCTCTCTCTCTCTCTCTCTCGCTTTTGCTGCTCGGCTCAAAGTGGTGAAACCATGATTCATCGCCTGCCACTATGCGGAAGAGAAATCCATCACCCTCCACTCTGTAACGCAGCAAGTGGTTCAAACACCATCCCATGCGTTCCTCTTTTTGGTGGTCGGTCAACATCCGTAGTACCAACTGTGAAGACACCTTCCGATATTGTAGCTTCTTACGACTTTTGAATTGTCTCAATTGATACATCAAATTCTTTCGCTAGCGAATGTATGCTTCGACAACGGTTCATCAGTACTGCTGCATCAATTTTGGTGATGGTTTTTTTTTTTTTTTTTCTGTTGCAACAATATGCGCTTGACCCGGCCGTCGAAGATCTGTCATGAACTGACGTCCATTCCGAAACATTCGTGCCAAGTCTGTCACTGTTATCTTCGACACACATTTATTACCGTACGCTGCCTGCATTCTTCGATGAATATCTGTGATATATTTTCGCAAACCGACAACGTCGCTGTGGATAATTCCCCGTAAAATAATTTGAGATTGACACCGCAACAGGGACCGGTTGTTCCGCTTCTACAATCCTAAATTTACAACGACACATTTTACAACAATACGAAGCAACAGCGACATTCAACCAAAAACTTGAACCGGAAAAAGCTACATAAACAGACGAACGACCGGAACACGGCCTGTTTTTCACCAAACCACACACACGAGGCAGGAAGATCAGATGCAGATGCTGGAGTGAGAGCACCCTCCCAATCGAATAGTAAAATATAACATAGTTTGATTAATAAGAGGATGAAAGCCTCAGCCAACAACGACATCATATTCAAATTCAGAAACCTGTCGCCGAAGTGTTTGGAAACCATTCGATTAGAATGACGGTAAAACAATAATTTTTTAGATTAGTTTAGTCTGTGAGCCTATTTCCCAGAAGAGTTGGTAAGTCACTGTGATGTAAACCATGTGGTTAGTACTTAATAAATTAATTTAGTAAAAACTAAATATTATATGCAGTTATCATAGTCTATGGAAAAATTGTACATTAGGAAAAACCACAGTGCGTTTAATTGTATCCCACTTAAACAACTTATTTAATGTGTAAGCATTAGACTTATGTTGTACATTTTATTTCTTAAGTAGTTAAACTCAATCAGCAGTGATTTAGAAGTTGGTGAGTAACTTAAGATTTAGAAAAGAAAACTAAGAATACTTAGTTCGCTAAGAAGAAACTAGTTTACATGTGCCAACACTGGTAAGAGAAATTAGTGTAACACATGAGCACATGAGAGGTAAATAGATTTCTATAGGTATCATAATTTTGTGTGGTGGGTTAAAGCACCCATGTGGTGAGGCAAATGTATTTTCATTGTTGTTAAACATGTGGATTTATCATTTGTGAGGAACATGATAATGCCAAATCATCACCCCTGCAAGTGTGGTTATGATGCATGATGAATTAATGTGAATTTGATGTATCACATAATTCTATGTATTTTATGAGATCATGTCGTGATCCATGTGTATTTTCATTAATATTAAACACGAGGAATCATCATTTGTGAATCTCATAATTATGTCTAATGATCACATAAATCTATGCAAATGATGAGAGCATGTGGTGATCCGTGTGTATTTTCATTGGTGTTAAACATGAAAAATCATAATTTGTGAATCTCATAGTTATGCCTAATGATCACATAAATCTATGCAAATGATGAGAGCATGTGGTGATCCATGTGTACTTTCATTATTGCTAAACATAAGAAATCATCCTTTGTGAATCTCATACGTATGCCTAATGATCACATAAGTCTATGTCATTGAAGAGAGCATGACTGTGGTGATTCATGTGACTTCATTATTGTTAAACAGATGTGAATGTATCATTTGTAAAAACACTTCAGTATGCTTAATTATCATCCAGGAAATATTATAATTTCTTATGAAAGATGAGAATGATTAAGATTCCATTGTACTGTCATGGTTGTTGAATCTGTGAATTTATCAATGGTAAAGCACATACATTTGCTTAATTGTCATCTATACAGATGTTACTGTGTTTGAGGAATGATTGAGATTTAATTTTTCAATGGTGTTAACATTTAAAGTTATTATTGGGAAACCACATAAGTATAATTACTTATCTTACATGCAAGTATAAGAATGATTTCTGATGAATGAGTGAAATGATCATCCATGCGCATATGAATATTATATCTGATGGGTGAGTGAAATGATCATCCATGCACATATGAATATTGTGCCTGATGAGTGAGGAGTATGAGTGAAAAGAAGTTACATGCTAAGAGAGAGTATAAGCTAACTATCAATCTCATGATAGAAGGCCACTTTGATATATAATGTCCTGTCTATCACAAGAGAACATGTTCGGCATAACCCAAACACTAATTAATCATTTAGTACACTCAGATGCATGTCAAAACTTTGTATTATATATCACTTATGGTACCATCATCTCGGTTTGTGCCCTAAGCAGGACACAACCTATATTACATTACGCGTACTACAAGCATCTGGCTTTGTATCTGAAGCAAGAAACCACTTTGTATTTCATGTCACTCCTGCTACAACATATGGTCTAGTGTCCTGATGATTGTAATGATAATGAGGATGATTAATATAATAACACTGATGATGAGGATGATTGTAATGAAGATGATAATAATGTAATGATAATTATGATGATGATAATAATTATATAATGATAATGATAATGATGAGAATAATGACGATAGTGATGATGATAAATGAAGTACAAGCATATTACAGACACGGTGAAGAGGAGAGAATATACTCGCCTTGAAACTTTTGATTAGAAAAGAATTCACCTGAATACTATACAAGAATTGATAACATGATATACTTATATTGTTTGTAAGCAGATACTCATTACAATGGGAAATAATTTTTAAAACCCTTAATGTATGAGACCCTTTTTCTTTAATGGAAGAAGATGTAGAGACGATAACTAGGTACAGAAGAGGATGGTAAAAATAATTGTCAAATTCGAAATAAATCAAGGTATTACTCAACCTGGAATCCATGAGGACAGCCATAGGTGAAGATGAAACTGCACATCTGCTAGTCTAAACTTTGAACACCTTGACCCCTCTGCTGTGTGTCCACCTTGACGATGTAGAGGGGTTTGAGTGTTCCAATGACCCCAAGAGCTATGCCGACGGTAGCACAGGTACTGGTAGTGTCACCCATGTCGGACAGGTCAAGGGAGAGGGACCAGAACAAGCGACACACAAACCTGCTGCCTTGTAGGTAGACTGGGGACAGTCAAAGGCTAGGGAAAGCACACCTAAAAATGCTTGTCGAAATCGGATGTGCTGAGCCACAGGCTTGAAAAAGCAGTGCAACTCATGATGTCACAAATTAAAGTTACTCCCGCGGTGATAGTGCCGGGCCCCCTGCCTCGAGGGGGTCCACCCATGACTACCGGTGGTCACCTTCCCCTGTGCAGTGGAGTCAAGGCACAGAGGAATAGGTTCAGAGCTATTGACCAAACACCCCGGACACTCAATATACTACAGTGGAATGCCGAAGGAGTTTATAACAAGAAAGTCTCCCTAACACAGCGTCTTCATAAAGATAGAATAGATGTGGCATGCATTCAAGAGACACACCTCAACGCGAATCGTAAATTCTCAGTCAGAGGATATCAGGCTACACATTTCGACTGCGAAGGACACAAAGGAGGAGTTCTAATACTTACACGAAATACAATACCTTGCAGTGAAGTATCTGTGATCTCTGACAACCAAACGAAAATTATAGGTGTTGATATAATGATAAAGGACGTGAAAATAAGAATTTACAATCTGTATAGCCCAGCAGATAAGGACCTTACACTCTCAAACATGAAAATAACTGACACAAACTCCATTATAGTCGGAGACTTTAATAGCCGTTAAGAAAGATGGAGACACCCAGATACTGACAAAAGAGGAGATGAAATGGAGGACTGGGAAATAGACTCAAATCTCCATCTACTCAACAAAGCGGATGACATACCTTGCTTCTACTCTAGAAGATGGTTTACCACTTGTACTCCAGACTTAGCTTTCTGCACAGGAGACATCATCCACAAAATCGATCGCCATGTGCAGGCGATTAGCAGGTAGTGACCACAGACCAATCAAGCTTGTAATGAATATGGAATATGTTCCACAAGAACAAAAGCCTTTGCCCCGCTGGAATTACAAACGAGCAGATTGGGACAGATTTGCCATACTAACAGACAAATATTTTGAAAACATAAATACACTATATGGCAACATGAAGCAAATGGTGGAAAGTCTAAACAGAGCAATAATACAGGCGGCCATTGAGTCTATTACAAGAGGAGCGAGGAAAAATTACCAACCATACTGGACTGAAGAATTACAAATTTTGGAGAACAAAGTTGAAGATGCCAGGAAGAAATCAGAGAGAGAACAAACAACTAAAGCGAACATCTCTCTCAAAGCCATCTCAGCAAAATATAAAAGAACAGTAAATCAAACAAGAAGAAATTGCTGGAGGGAAAAAACATAAAACCTGAATTTTGACAGGGATGGAAACAAACTATGGAACCTAGTGAAAGCCATGAACAATGGAGGACCTAGAAACCAACAAATAACAATTAAACAAGGAAATTCCTTGCTTACAGGAAAAAAGGCTGCAAATGCACTAATGGAACACTATGCCAGTGCAAACCACATTGATATTACAACCGAACAGAAGAAAGCAATCAAAGAAAAACAGATACATCATAGTAATACAGAGACAGCAGCAGAATATATGATGGCAAATCTAATAATGGAAGAAATAGAACAGGCAATGAATACCCTAAAAAAAAAAAAAAGAAATTACCAGGAAAGGATGGAATCACAAATGAAATGCTAATAGGACTAAGCACTAAGGCAAAAAAAAAAAAAAAAAAACTACTACTAGCTCTACTAAATTACAGCTGAAAGAGAGGAATAGTCCCACAGGCATGGAAGGAAGCTATACTAATATCAGTCCCAAACAAAGGAAATAGCCTGGAAGAAGCAAATGGCTATCGACCTATCAGTCTACTTAGCTGTGTAGGAAAATTAATGGAACGCATTATAAAGGGCAAGCTAACATGGCATTTGGAAGAAAACCAACTCTTAACGCCACACCAAGCAGGATTCACAAAGTACAGATCCACTCAAGATCAAATGGTGTTGTTGTTGTTGTTTGTCCATCAAGAATGATGATGACCATTCATTTCATCCTGTGGGGTTGAATGTATGGAGCCGTTGGTTCTAAGATGGCTGATAAGGCCTATTTTGGCTCGAAATGTTCTTTGACAATGTGGACAAAGAATGCTTGACGTTTCTGGAGGAGGATTTCCTGCAGTGGTTTTTCTGTCCTGCCTTTTCTTTGCAGCTCGTGCAGTCCTGGTTGCCTCACACATGACTGCACCCTTGTGTAATGATGCACGCCACGGATTCCGGTCTCTGGCTGCAGTCTCCCAGGTGTCATGATGAATTCCAAAAGCATTCAGAAAGATATTCAGAGTGTCTTTAAAGCGTTTCCTCTGGCCACCTTGGGAGCGTTTACCACAACGTAGTTCGCTGTAAAACATTCGTTTAGGGAGCCTGTGATCAGGCATACGAGTCAAGTGACCAGCCCAGCGAATCTGATTCTTCTTCAGTATAGGGTGGATACTGGGCATGGACGCTCTTTCTAGGACTTCAGTGTCTGGGATCTTGTCTTGCCATTTAATCTCCAGTAGCTTCCTTAAGCAGACTGTGTGGAAGTGGTTTAATTTCCTATCGTGTCGCTGATAAACAGTCCAGGTTTCACAAGCATATAGCAGTGTGGATAATACAACTGCTATGTAGACTTTTAGCTTTGTTTGCAGGCTTATTCCAGTTCTGTCCCATACATTCTTGTACAGTCTGCCAAAGGCCACACTGGCCTTGGAGATTCTTGCATTCACTTCGTCATCAATTGTGGCAGCTTGTGACACAGTGCTGCCAAGATAGGTGAATTTGTCCACAACACTTAGTCTATAACCATTCACTTTGATATTCGGCACAGTGTGATTATTCCCTGGAGCTGGCTGGTACATAACTACAGTCTTCTCCAAGTTGATATTGAGCCCAAAGTTGGTACAGGCATGTGAGAAAGCTGTAACATTATGTTGCATGTCCACCTCTGAGTTGGCGTATAGAGCGCAATCATCAGAAAACAGGAGCTCTCTGACGGTGTCGCTGTTAATTTTGGTTTTAGCTTTCAGCCTTCTGAGATTGAATAACTTTTCATCCATATGGTAGTTGATGTCTATTCCAATGTTGTCGTTCTCGAAGGCATTCATCAGCATGGCTGAAAACATGAGGCTGAACAGTGTTGGTGCCAGGACACATCCTTGCTTCACTCCATTGGTGACAGGAAAGGGTTCAGACAGTTCACCATTTTCCTGTACTCTTGCCTGCATACATCATGAAATAGCCGCACTATTTGGACAAACTTTCGTGGACAGCCATATTTTGCCATGATCTTCCACAGTCCTTCTCTACCTATATAGCTCAGGAAATAGAGGATGCCTTCCAAGAGAAAAAGCACACACTAGCGGTCTGGATAGATTTAGAAAAAGCATTTGATAAAGTATGGAAGGAAGGACTAAAAGTAAAACAGCAAAAAATGCATGTTTGTGGGAAAATGTATAAATGGATCAGCCACTACCTTGAGAACAGAACTGCCAGGACAAAAGTACAAGGACAAACCAGCAAAATGATGCTGTTGGAGCAAGGTGTCCCGCAAGGAGGAGTTCTTTCACCAACATTATTCCTAGCATATATAAATGACATCAAGGAACATTTTCCAGCCAGAGTACACACATCCTCCTTTGCATATGGCCTATCCATATGGACATCTGAAGAATATATTAGTACAGCTAACAGCAGAATAGGGTAAGCCATATTAGCGCTAGAGGACTGGTAAAATTATGGCTAGTGAAGATGAGTGAGGAGAAAACAACATGCACAGTGTTCACCCTCTCAAATAAAACTCAGCACATAAGCTGGTATTGAATGGAAAAATATTGCGCCATGAAGAAAATCCAAACTATATAGGAGTCACTTTTGACCGTCGCCTGACATGGAAGACACAGGTTGAGAAAAATCGAACAAGAGCAAGGCAAAGAATGGCAATCATGAAAAAGCTTGCTGGTACAACGTGGGGAGCAGATGAGAAAGTTCTCAAGAAGTTACATACTGGACGGGTTAGGCCAGTACTGGAATATGGCATTGCAGCTTGGGCAACAGCAGCTAAGTCAAACTTTAACAAAATAAGTAGAGTCCAAAATCAAGGAATGCGAAACATAAATGGAAGCCTGAAGACAACGCCTGTTAATGAACTAGAAAAGATCACTTGTTTACAACCAATGCAGGATAGAAGGGATAGCAGAGCCCAGCAACAAGCAGAAAAATTCAGAAGATTGACAGACTACCCTATGTATAACAGGCATAATGGTTTTGGAAAGGGAAGACTGATGAAGCGTAGCAACTTTGTAGAAACTGCAAAACGAAAGATTAGAGCAGATCCCATACTTGACATATCAACAGTCAAACCAATTTACAATGCACACATATACCCAGCTTGGAGACAGCAGCAACTGCCTGAGATGACAGAAAACATTCCTGGTATTGAGAAAAAGAACACTCAGAATGAAACCTAAAGAAGAAGAATAACCCTAAACTACATAAAAGAACATTACCCAAGCAACAAATGGACCCATGGATATACAGATAGATCAGCCAAAAATTCAATAGAAAATAGAGGAGGAGGAATTTTCCTAATTTTAAAAAATGGAGTGGAAAAAAAAACAGTCAGTGGCAACTGGAAAATTTTCAAGTAACTTGAAAGCGGAGGTAGAGGCTTTGAAAACTGCAGCAGAAATGCTCTTGATGGAGGAAAATAAAGAGAAGCAAATAGTTATCTTCACAGATGCGAAGTCAGCTGTCTCAATACTGAAGAGAAAAAACAGCACAGAACTAGCTGACCTAAGGGCTGCACTCCATGGTCTATGCCAGAAATCCAAAAAAAGTTGTAATACAGTGGATCTCATCACATTGCAGTATACCTGGAAATGAAGAGGCTGACAGACTAGCAAATAGCAAAAGAGGGTGGACGACTACCACAGCCTGACATAGACATAACCTAAAGAGGTTTATAAAAAGCACTTATAGAACCAAATGGGAATCAGAGCATCCAAGCCACCAGAAGGATGATGCATATTACAAACTCGATCGAAGAGAACAAGTAGCAATCTTCAGACTCCACACAGGACATAACAGGCTGAAATACCACTTGTTCAATAAACTAAAGATAAGAGATACCGATGAATGTAATTGTCAAACTGGTAAAATGACAGCTAAACATTTGCTGCAGGAGTGCCCAATATATGTAGAACAGAGAAAGATATTTTGGCCCACACCTGCTTCATTTGAGGACAAGCTCTATGGAGATATCAACAAGCCCAAGTTGACTGCAGCTTACTTTAACTACATTGGTTTGACATTTAAAGATGCATGAAGAAGTATTTATACTGCCGCACTTCATACCACAGGTATTTCGGTTACAAAAGCGTCCCAGAGGCATGAAATGGAATATTGCTTGGATAGCAAATCCATTACATGGAAAGTCAGAATCGAAAGATCACTGTGTGGATGTCATCTGCAGACTGCATTCTTCTGGTTTCCAGAAGAACAGCCTATATGGCCCAATATACGGAAGTGAGGCTAAGCAGCCATGTGCAGGACGTGACGATTCCTTGGGTGAGCCCAGTACCAGAGCGCTGTGTGTCGGCTCTGCAATTATGGAAGCCTCCTTGGATGGCGGGAATGCCCATGGTCTGCCCCTGCCTTCCCTTAAGGGCTGACAGGATGCCTTTGGCTGTTCTATATAGGTCAGCTGGGATGTGGGATAACACCACAACAGTAAGAGTCAAACGTCCTAAGAAACTCCCGAGAAGGTTAACCCGGTCAACAAATGCCCGCAGAAGTCGGATGTGTCGGCCTAACGGCGCAAGAACGCAGCTCTGCTGTAAACAGGCACAACGCAATCACGTCCGGAAAAAAAAAACTCCGGATGAACGCAGAAGCAGAAGAAGAAGAAGAAGAAGAAGAAGAAGAAGAAGAAGAAGAAGAAGAAGAAGAAGAAGAAGAAGAAGAAGAAGAAGAAGAAGAAGAAGAAGAAGAAGAAGAAGAAGAAGAAGAAGAAGAAGAAGAAGAAGAAGAAGAAGAAGAAGAAGAAGAAGAAGAAGAAGAAGAAGAAGAAGAAGAAGAAGACCTTGTAATTGAAGATTGGATGGCGAACAACCAGATATGTTGTTGATAACTATTTTAGAGCACCAAGACCCTTTACCTTCCGCTATTTATTTTCCTAGGATCACAATTCTTTTATGTATTTTCTTTGTTGTTTTTCTTGAAAGGTACAGCATTTAATATCTGATGTTCATAGTGATGATATCATTATATTTATGATTGATGCTGAAATTTCAGATAGTGGCTAAGTACCGCTAGATCCAGACCTGACAAGGTTGAAAGCAGGACTTGGTTTAGGTAGCAGCCTGACTGAATCTAGATCCAGGTCTGACTATTCTTTTGTGAGTGAAGTATCTGGACAAAGTGATGCAGAACAGTATCCGAAACAGATCTCACCTGCAAGCAGTTTCCTAGCCCAGTAATAGCGGTAACTTAACTTGAGTGTAGGGAAACAAATACTATCCGATACCCAGGGAGATAATTATCACTCATTAGGAGAACTTAACACAAGCTCATTAGGGATCTAGTCACCCTGAAGTACAACTATGTTTATAAGCAGGTTCAGACAGTCTATCCCATATGAAATGAAAGTATGTCATTAAAATGTATATTTCAGGCATCCAGGGATATGAAATATCTTGTACATGTATTAACACTTATTAATGCATAATATCAGTTGAAATTGATGTTGTTGATGTATTGAATTACTATAATCCATGTTTATGTTTTAATAAAGTATTAAGAGGTAATTTCCTCCTTTGAGTGTTTTCTTGTCGTGTCAGTAGTTCAATAAGGCAACAACAACAAAAATGTTTGCATATCCTTTACAAGACATCACTGTCAACATCAGCATCTTTCAGCTGATTGTTGATTTTTTGGCAAGATTACGCTCAGTAGTTTGCCATTGCTTTCTGAGCGGCCGGCTCAGATACCCAGTAAGTTACCGACGCGATTCGAACCACTGCTGATTCTCACCGTCGTCACGTTACTTACGAGAGTATACGAGATTACGGAGAAAAGCTGCCAACCTCTAGGCCAGGAAGCCGGATCAATAAGACACACCCTAAATATTAACCAATTAGGTGAGAGAAGAGAGGCAATGATCCCCCAACAAGATAGTGTTGGCCTTCAGGAAACGTTACATTGTTCCCTGGAGGAATTTCTTGGTTCTCCGAAACTCTATATATTAAATCAAGCATTTGAGCTAGTGCTAGCTTAATTGATTATAACGGGCAGGATCACATTAAGAAAGAGGAACTTAGTATCCTTTCTCTCTTCGAGGTTGAGCCATCAATCCATACATCCGACAATGGAGGAAGATAGTGTTGGCCTTCAGGAAACGTTACATTGTTCCCTGGAGGAATTTCTTGGTTCTCCGAAACTCTATATATTAAATCAAGCATTTGAGCTAGTGCTAGCTTAATTGATTATAACGGGCAGGATCACATTAAGAAAGAGGAACTTAGTATCCTTTCTCTCTTCGAGGTTGAGCCATCAATCCATACATCCGACAATGTCCACTGGTCGACATCATTCAAATGAAAGAAACTGAATCACCGCTCTTTGAGCTTCTTTGGACGGATTTTCGATCAACCCGGCCATTTTCTCAACGCTTAGAAACAGAACCTATGCATCATGGGATGATAAGCGTGTGCGCTTTTATTCATTGGTCAGCACTTATCACATGACTATGACATGATCATGTTCAACGTACGCAATTACGCGCGATGCGGGACGAACGGATTTCAAATGAACGCCCCTTATAGTTTCCGCCAACATAGATGCACTTATCCCATCGTTTTATTAGTCCTCCAAAACTGGCTGCATAGAACTGCGTGCCCTGTTTTCTAAACCACGTGTTCACTTCACATTCAACTTCGGTGTCGTTCGCGAAATGACACCCGCCAAGGTGGGATTTCAGTGGGCCTAGCCCCTAGCGATTTCCCGTAAAGCGGTGCATAGTTGGGTAGAAAAAGTTATGCGGGCGAGTCAATAAATAAATCACACAGTTCTGTGGGATGGCAGCTAAATGAATACAGGACACGCAGATTTAAGCAGCCGTTTTTGGGAGGACATAAAACGATGGGATAAGTGCATCAATGTTGGTGGAAATTATGGTGAGAAATAAAGGGACAATGTATGTATCAAAATAAACTGGTTTCAAGTTGTTATCATAGTTAGTTATTTTTCTAAAGCCATTTGTGACTTACTTATTAACTTACCCCCGTATGTTTTTTACATGTCTTTTCCATCAATTTGTAGATCTTCAAGCATCCTTATCATGTCGACATGTCTCACTTTATCGAAAGCCTTTGTGTAGTCAATAAAGCAAAGATATAGATCTTTGTTTACTTCTATAGAACGTTCAATTACTGTTCTCAGTATATACATAGCATTTACTGTACCCTTGCCTTCTACAAACCCACATTGTTCCTCTTCTATTTCAGGTTGTATTTTCTTCCTAACTCTTTGCATGATAATTATTTGCAAAATCTTCGTGATGTGATTCATTATACTAATTGTTTGATGTTGATCACATTCCGAGGCTCCTGATGTCTTTGGGATTGCAATAAATACAGAGTTACAAAATTCATGAGGTATATTTCCAGTATCATATATTGTATTCAGCAGTCTGGTAACGTTATCTATTCCATATTCTTCTAAAGCATTAAGCATTTCTGTTGTGATGCATTCTGAACTTCCATCTCCAAAATTGATGATCCTTCATTATTACTTTGAATATTGTACTGTTCTTCTCTGTTATCATCATAAAGGTTTTTTTTTCACATAATCTGACCATACGTGTAAAATCTGATCTTTTACATTATGATTTTTCCATCTTTTGTCTTTAGACAGCCTGCTGATGTGCGTGTTCTTTGATTAGTTAGGTCCTGAATTCTTTTGTGCATTAGTCTGTTATTTTTACTGTTGTGTTGTTTTTCAATTTCTATGCAGTTTTTCTCGAGCCATGCTTTTTTTTTTTTTTTTTTTGCCTCCTTACATAATATTCTGACTTTTCTGTGTATTTCTTTATATTTGGCAGGATTATTTTTGTTCTGTCTTTTTGTTTCCATTAGGTGTAAAATGTCTTCAGTCATCAATGTCTTACGACCCACTTTCTTAAAGTTTGGAATAGTCTTTTCTGCAGCACAATCGACTGAATTCTTCAACATTTCCCATTGATCATCCACATCTTGAAATAGGATCTCTAGATCAGACAATATATATTCTTTGCTTCTATATTAAAATTATCTTGTATTTCTTTGTCAGTTTTCAATTTACACAAGTCATATTTAGGGTTTCCTGTTGTATACTTGACTTTGTTTAACTTTACCCTCAATGTGCCTGTAATTAATCTATGATCACTTTAACAGTCTGCATTTGGGACTGTTTTTACGACTGTTAACGCATTTCGACACCTTCTGCTAACCAGAAAGTTATCTACCTGGTTTTTAATCCTGTTGTCTGGACTCCTCCATGTCCATAATCGTCCAGGATGCTGATTAAACCAGGTGTTTCCTGCAACCATGTCTTGTTCTTTTGCCCATTTTACAAGTCGGTATTCTCTTTCGTTTCACTCTCCCAAACCATGGTTGCCTACACTGCATCCATCGCCTTGATTTCCTACTTTTGCGTTGAAATCACCCAATATAATATTTATTTCTGATTTTTTACAGTTCTTCAACGCAGACTCCATGTCATTATTAAATTCCTCTATACTTTTTTCACTGCATTCACTTGTTGGAGCATATACTTGAATGACATTTATATTAGCTGTTTGCCTCTTCATTATTGTTGTATATAATGTTCTCTAAAAAGTACTGGAGAGTTTTGGTCATAGACCATAACTTTATAAAGGGAAAATCCCAACTGCACCTCCCCGTGGTAGAGGATGGAAACACGCCACGGAGTGGCTAACACAGCTCTGGGGACCGAGTATCCACCGGAATAAGTGGACAACTCTGAAGCTGAGCAGAGCAGGGCACTCACTTGTCCTTACAGTCGGAAATGGCTGTTAAAGGTAGAGGTAAAAGACCACCATGTGAATGTGGAAGGCAAGGGGAAACCACCACATTATCTTCCCAAGACTTCATGGCAAAACACATATCAGAGTTAGTTAACGACGTTAATGGCTGTCTTAGGACATCCTCGTCCGATAGGGACAGTCATGAGCCACAGGTGACACCAGACCGTCATCCAGCTACTGATGGCAAAATCATAGATAAAACAAATAAATTTAGAGTAGGAACATGGAATGTTAGGACATTAAATGAGCTAGGAAGTTGAACAATGTTCTAAGAGAAATGGATAGCATGTATATGAATATATTAGGCGTTAGTGAGATGAGATGGAAGGGATCTGGCAAAATTATAGCTGACAACCACAGAATAATTTATTATGGAGGGGATACACATGAAAAAAAAAATGTAGGAATAATACTTGACGAAGAAACAGCCAAGTCACTTAATGGATACTGGTGTATTTCAGATAGAGTTATTTGGTCAAAATCAAAGGCAAACCAATAGATATAAATATTATACAAGTATATGCACCAACAACAAGCAGTAGTGATGAAGAAATACAACACTTTTGCAATGAAATAGAAATGGCGATGGCTCAAATTGGATCACAGGAAATAACAATAGTAGTAGTAGTAGTAGGCCTCTTTCAGTCCTGAAGGACTATAGAGTTGTGCCGCTTGGGAGGTGCCTGGCAGCACCGCAGGTGACTGTATAGTCCAATTCGAGAATGACAATCTCTGTCACAGTTTCCGCATCTGTGAGACGAGGCAAGTCCCGCAGTAAGTGACTGCTCTTTGAGCCTGTGCCGTCTCTCCTCAGTTTTTTGGATCTGATTGCGCTCAAAGAGCACCAGTCCGTTTCGTACATCTCTTCTCCAGGAGCATCTGTCTGTTGCAACTCTCTCCCACGTGTCTGGATCTATTCCAATGGTTTTCATATCTTGTTTACACACATCCCTATATCGCATTTGGGGTCTTCCGGTTGGCCTCTTTCCTGTGGCTAGTTCTCCGTAAAGGAGATCTTTGGGAATACGTTCGTCCTCCATTCGAGATACGTGGCCCAACCACCGGAGGCGTCTCTGCTTGAGGAGGGTGTGCACTGTGGTAATATCTGCTCTTTCAAGCACCTGTTTGTTTGTTATGTGGTCTTTCCATGTTATGCCCAGGATACGTCTCAGACATCTTATGTGGAAGGAATTCAACTTCCTTTCCTGTCTTGAGTACAGGGTCCAGGATTCAGACCCGTAGAGTAGTGTGCTAACAACACAAGCTTTATATACTTGAGCTTTTGTACGCTCTGTTAGTCTATTATTCTCCCAAACTCTTTTAGCTAGCCTGGAAAATGTTGTGGCTGCCTTTCCAATGCGTCTGTCGATTTCTGTCTCTAATGAAAGATTATCTGATATTGTCGATCCCAGATACACAAAATCGTGGACGACTTTCAATTCATAATTAGAGATTTTGATTGACGGAGGCGCATCAGCATCTTGTTCCATCACCTGTGTTTTATTTAGGCTAATGGTGAGCCCAAAGTCTTTGCAGGCAGCTGCAAAACGATCTATGAGCCTTTGGAGATCTTCTGCTGTATGAGTAGTTAGTGCTGCATCATCTGCAAAAAGTAGTTCTCTTACGCATCTTGGTCTTATTTTGGTCTTTACCTTGAGTCTTGATGGGTTAAAAAGTTTGCCATCAGATCTTGTGTGGAGGTATATGCCTTCAGTGGCAGTCCCAAATGCTTGCCTTAAGAGAACAGCAAAGAAGATACCAAAGAGTGTAGGAGCAAGCACGCATCCCTGCTTTACTCCGCTGCTGATGCTGAATGACTGGGATGTTGAGCCGTCAAATAAAATGGTCCCCTGCATGTTTTCGTGGAATGATTTCACGAGACTAAGAAGGGTGGGTGGACATCCAACCTTTTCAAGGACCTTAAAAAGGCCGCTTCTGCTCACGAGGTCAAATGCCTTTGTGAGGTCGATGAAGGCTATATATAATGGCTTCCTCTGTTCTCTGCACTTCTCTTGGAGCTGCCGGAGTGAGAAAATCATATCGATGGTGGACCTGTTGGGTCTAAATCCGCACTGCGATTCGGGGTAGATTCTTTCAGCAAGAATGTGTAATCTTTTAAGGATTACTCTGGCAAAAATCTTGCCTGTAATGCTGAGAAGGGAAATGCCGCGATAGTTGTTGCAGTCGCTTCTGTCGCCTTTGTTTTTATAAAGGGTAACGATGTTTGCGTCTTTCATATCTTGTGGTATTAGGAAATAACAATAATACTTGGAGATTTTAATGCAAAAGTAGGAAAGGGGAAAATGGAGGATGTAGTGGGGAATTATGGTTTAGGTACAAAAAATGACAGAGGGGAAAAGCTAATAGAATGGGCAAATATCAATGATATGATAATTGGAAACACGTGGTTTAAACACCATAAAAGACGACTATATACATGGAAAAGCCCTGATCAGAAAATACGCAACCAAATTGACTACACACTAATTAATAAAAGATTTAGAAATGCTCTAATTAATGTAAAAACAATGCCTGGCGCCGACTGTAATAGTGATCATGTACCACTATGTGGACAAATAAAAGTAAGATTAAAGAGAGGAAAACAAATGGTTAGGAACATGAGACTTAATAAAGAGGTTCTGAAAGTAGATAAAGAAATTCAAGAACAATACATAGTGACTGTGAAAAATAGGTACAATGCAATAGCTAAAATACAGAGTATAAATGAACAATGGGAAATGTTAAGGGACTCCATTCATCAAACTAGCAAAGAAATATTACCGGAGAGAAGTCAAATAGCTAAGAAAAAATGGATGAATGAAGAAATCTTAATGCTGATGGACAAAAGAAAACAGAGTAAAAATGACAAACAAGAATACGCTAAGATAAATAAAGAAATAAAAGATAAATGTGGGAAGGCAAAAGAAAGTTGGTTAAATGAGCAGTGCAAAAAAATTGAATTAAATGCCATTAAAGATCCAAAAAATATGCACAGATAAATCAATGAGCTCACGGGAAGAAAAATAAGAATAAATACAGGGTGTTTGAAATCAAAAACAGGAAAGATATTATTGGAGGAAGATGATATAATGAAGAGGTGGAATGAGTATATAAAAGAATTATATGATGGGGAAAGGGAAGAATTAACAGAAGAAAGTAACTTAGAAGGTCCACCTATTCTAAAAGAAGAAGTCGCTGACGCTATGAAATATATGAAGAAAAGAAAAACAGATGGACCAGATGAAATCACAATAGAAGACTTAGAAGTATTGGGAGAATTTGGAGTAGATATATTAACCAAAATGTTAAATGATATTTACAGCAGTGGATATCTACCCAGTGATATGCTGAAATCTGTATTTATAGCTATACCAAAAAGACCAGGAGCAATTGAATGTGAAGATTTTGGCACAATTAACCTCATAAACCATATCACTAAGCTTCTACTCAGAATCATAATGAGAAGAACCAGAAAGAAAATAAAAATGGAAATTAGTGAAGAACAGTATGGATTTGTGGAGGGAAATGGCACAAACAATGCAATATATACATTACGGACACTAATAGAAAGGTCAATAGAGAAACAGAAAGACATATATTTATGCTTCATAGATTATACTAAGGCATTTGATAAAGTAAAACATGATGAGCTGATTAAAATGTTGGAAGATATCAACATTGATGGGAAAGATTTAAGAATAATAAAGAATATTTACTGGAACCAAGTAGTAGCAATTAAAATTGGAAATAAAGAGGGTAGTTACGAACACATAAAGCTAGGAGTACGACAGGGATGTGTCTTGTCACCAGATCTCTTCTCCCTATATAGCGAAGTAATAATGAGAGAGATCAAAGAGATGCCAGGAATACTAGTTGGAGGTTATAATATAAATAATTTACTCTATGCAGATGACACAGTATTGGTGGCAGATAAATCAACAGACCTACAACAATTGTTGGACACTGTAGTAACAGAGAGTGCAAGGAAAGGACTCTCCTTGAATATCAAGAAAACAGTAACAATGGTGATATCAAAGAAAATGGTGACACCAAAATGTGACATAGACATAGAAGGAAAAATTCTTAATCAAGTGGATAATTCTAGATACCTAGGGACATTTATAACATCAGATGGAAGATGTACAACAGAGATTAAGAGCAGAATAGGGCAGGCAAAGGCCTCATTTAAGAAAATGAAGAGTATCTTGTGCAATAGGTCACTATCACTGAGTGTAAGAAAGAGAGTGCTGAAATGCTATGTAGAACCAGTTTTGCTGTATGGCAGTGAATCTTGGAATGTAAATGAACAAATTAAGAAGAAATTAGAAGCAACAGAGATGTGGTTCCTGAGACGAATGTTGAGAATTCCTTGGACTGCCAGAGTAACTAACGACGACTGCCTGAAACAGGCTAATGAAACTAGAACACTATATACATCAATAAGAAAGAGACAAACAGCTTTCTTTGGTCATGTAATGAGAAGAGAGGCATTGGAGAACATCGTGACAACTAGAAAGATCGAGGGGAAGAGAGGCAGAGGCAGACCAAGAGAAATGATGCTGGATGGATTGAGACGGTGGCACGGAGGAATATCAGCAGCAGAGTTGATCCAGAAAACCAAAGACCGAAATCTGTGGAGAGTCATGAACGCCTACGCCAGCTGGCAGGGCACTTTATGATGATGATGATAATGTTCTAGTTTCATTAGCCTCTTTCAGACAGTCGTTGTTAGTTACGTTGGCAGTCCAAGGAATTCGCAAAATTCGCCTCAGGAACAACATCTCTGTTTCTTCCATTCTCTTCCTAATTTGTTCATTTACTTTTCAAGATTCACAGCCATACAGCAAAACGGGTTCTATATAGCACTTCAGCAATCTCTTTCTTACATTCAATGATAGTGATATATTGCATAAGATACTTTTCATTTTCTGAAATGCAGCTTTTGCTTGCCCTATTATGTTCTTAATCTTATGTTGTGCATATTAATGGTTAATACAAAGAAAAATTGTGTTCATGAATGCCACATCTACGTGAGTGAAACCCACCTGAAACAAGCCAGTGTATTGAACTGATTTAAGGCAGGAGGATAATATATCGCCACATTTGATCTTCCATTTGCACAGAAGGATGATATATCGCCATACTAAGGTCATCGTATTATTTGTTTTGTTTTACTCAATTTCAATGATCATTGAATGGAAGTTTACATTACAATATTTGCGTATTTGATTTTGTAGAGACGGCGATTGATTGATTGATTGATTGATTGATTGATTGATTTGATTTGATTTGATTTGATTTGATTCTGTACTATGTTTGGTCCAACCTACATTTTGTTTGGTACTGAATCTATTAAGTATTTGGGTACTTTAAAAACAGCAGACGGAAGATGTGTTAAGGAAGTTAATATGACCTAATCCCATCATTAAGTGAATGCAATGATGAATCATGACCTGCTTACTTCCTAATATGCCTCTTCACAGATGTGAAGTGTCATCACCCGTCTTGCAAACCCCGCTGATTTCTTAGCTTGAAGAGTGGCATGGCAGATCGGCAACACAGTTTTTGCTAGCGAGCTGGGAGGAAAGTTCACTCTGACAAATACAAGTTATAAAAGACCCCGTTACAGGTCTTAAGGCGCATTGAGCCTTGGGTGTTGGACCAGCATGTTTGGATACCTATTGTTTTGGAAGCTGACCGCCTCGCGCTAGTTTTCATACAGTAGTATGAGTGCCGATCGTTCTGAAAGCAATGGCAAAATGCTGAGCGTAAACTTGTCAAGAAAGCATGCTAGGATTGGCTGCGACGTCCTGTAATGGACATACAACTAACTTTGTATTGGCACAATCAGAAGTGATGTAAATAACACACTGGCCGCCTTAACTTCCCACTTCCTGGTAAAAATGTTTAAGCTGGATCGACCTGGGCTGGAAGTCCAGGCCTTTTTAAAAATCCGTCTGGATGTAGATTCGAACCCATTATCACCGGGGAGGCAGGCAAGCGTGTACCCACAAGGTTACCGTGGCACCATACTATGAAAAATATGCAGGCCCACAACAGGTCGCAGATGAACAGTTCGCAGTTATGGCAAGCACGAAGACAACGCTTCAAATTAAAATAGGAGAAAGACACCGAGTCATGACCCAGGTGAGCCCTCCCTCAGTGTCAGGAAGATAAAGCGGTGAAAAATTCCGATAAAAATGGAGGTGGGAGGGTATTTCTGACGATCAGAAGCCTCCCTGTCATGCTTGCTCCTCCAGGAAGGTTTTAATTACTAACACAAAAGCACCGGACTTAGGAGTTAAATCTCAGCCTCTCCAAGCTTTAACCAACCGATCGATCATTGCGCCTTCAAATACAACTCTTTGGTGGTTCTTGTTGTCTTAAGTGGGCAACATAAAAAAAAGTGTGAGGATGGTAAAAGCTGGGGGATGGCAAGAAGAGAGAGAGAGAGAGAGAGAGAGAGAGAGAGAGAGAGAGAGAGAGAGAGAGAGAGAGAAGGAGAGACGGAGAAGCATGAGGGACAATAAGAGAAGGGGGAGGGGGAGAGGAGAGAGTAAACAACCTGAAATATCGGTTAGCTGCGTACGTGTGTAACCGCAAGCGACACGGATACTATTATCGCGGGCGGATCACGTGATACTCATTCATACGAAATATGCTAAGTAGGCCTGTGTACTGGTGCAAAACAATATAGTTCGGAAACTAAACGTTGTCAACCATTTAATAACATTATATCCGATAATTAAACATACAAATAATAATTTTATTCTTAAATAAAGATAAATATCCAGATAATTTACATCAGGGTTGTGTTTTAATTAAATGAATTCAAACTGTGTTTACCCACAGGGTGCCTCTCTCTCGTGCAACGTCTGGGGAAGTTGTCCTACTTTCATGCTATTCAGTTCACCCGTTCCCTGAAAGCTGAAAAACACAGCGGGGCAGTTTCGTTAATAACATTCCCTTGCTAAATTTGGCAACATGAACTGAAAATAAGCTTGCAGTTCTTTCCAAATATTCATAGCCCTTCATAAAAGAAATATAATTAAATATTTCACTGCTGTATTTCTACAGCTTCGGTTAGAGTGTTTCTGCGCTTTGATATTTCAGGATAGCAGTTTGGCTTACGCAACGCTGTGACACAACGGGTTCCACAAAGTTAACATCTGTTGCGCTTAAATACTTCTCAGTCATGCCGGGGTAATTTTCGTAGCATCTGGCATACCCCATGTGTTATGTCCTTCAAAATCAGTTCTCCATGGAAAGGCCAGGCGGACACATAAGCAGATTGCATCTGGTACCATTAGTTCTTGGCCACCTCAAAGCATGCCCTGGTACCGTCTATCATTAGCAACCACAGTGAAGATATATAATGGATACAGAGCAAGGGGAAGGCCACATAAAAGATTGAGTGATGGTCTCAAGATCAACCTTAGAGAAATTAATACCAACTTAAAGAGAGCATTAGAAAGAGTAAATAAAAAATGTGTACATCCTCTCTCGCTCTCTCTCTCTCTCTCTCTCTCTCTCTCTCTCTCTCTCTCTCTCTCTCTTTCTCTTTCTCTCTCTCTCTCTCTCTCTCTCTCTCTTTATATATATATATATATATATATATATATATATATATATATATATATATATATATGCCGGTCTCTCTGGCTGTGGGGTTACAACACTTTCTCTCTGTAATCCCGTTTATCACGCAGAGTCTCGCAGCGGAGCGAGAACTGAGGTGGTTCGACCCCCGCTCGTGACTTGCGGATACTGAGCCGGCCGCTCAGAAAGCAATGGCAAACTACTGAGCGTAATCTTGCCAAGAGATCAACAGACAGCTGAAAGATGCTGCTGTTGACAGCTAAGTCCTGTAAAAGGATACGCAAAACATTTTAACATATATATATATATATCTTTTCCACACCTCCACCCCAACACTTCACTAAGTTAAATTAAGGGAGAGAAGAAGAAGAATTGTGACTCTTCGCTGGTTGCTGAAGATGATGAGCGGAGCACATACAGGATTGTCTCGAGTGCTGTGTTGTCGATTCAACTCTTTACAATGTGAATTCAATGCAATTGTGATCATTTGGAACAAACAGCGGGTTTGTCACTGCCGTCGGTGATGAACTGTATGTTCGTGGACTGTGTAGGTGAACATCTAGGAAACATCCAGATAGGAAAATGACTGCTGATTCCATCAGAAATGAATTGGGTGTTTCGTGGGGAACTGGTGTGTTGACATTCTGGCGGCGGCATTATGCACAGTGTATCTGTGCGGGCTGTTGTTTGTTGAGACTCCTGTCTTTTCCACTTTTCACATTGGGCAGTGAGGAGCGTTTTGTGTGATATTCACTGGCACAGGAACGGAGCATAATGGGGACGACCCGTTGCTGTGAAGTTGGAACTGCAACTAACTAACTAACTAAACAGCGGGTTGCTCGCTGGGCTTACACTACATGGCATAAAGTGAATCACAGAGCTTGGGAAGTGGGTAGTCAGCTGTACAAGAATACAAACACAAGTGGCAACATGGGCGTTGCGGCTAGAGTCTTCGTCAGCACACAATAAACAGGCACTGGTACAAACACAAGCAAATTATACAAACGTTTCTCAGTTGATGCTGATCTGCCATCAGACTAGGATAGGCAGTGTAACTCGCATTGTGAATGCACAGGCGTGTGGCTGAGATGTTGCCGTTTTGCCTTATCGTTAGCTACCTAGTTACTCACCTTTCTCCATGCCTGCCTACCTAACTGTCTGCCAGCCTTCATACCTACCAACATACCTACCAATCCATTATCCATCCACACTTCCACCATCCGCCCATCCGTACACCCTCTGTCTATCTGTCTCTCTATCTATCTGTCTGTCTGCCTTTGCCTTTAAACTTCTTTTAATATCTATTCGCCAGCATGTGTGCCTGTCCGTATCTGTCTGCCTGTCTGTGTATTTGTTTGTGTGTTTGTCTGTGTATTTGTCTGTGTGTTTGTCTGCCTGCCTACCTGTATACATGTGTCGAAGTCCATGCGTTCCTTCAATGAGTCATTGGCCTAATTTGAATTCAATCAATCACTCAATCATGTGCCATGCCGGAAAGCGTGGGCGGTCATGACTCGCCATTTCACTCGATCACCAGAGTCGTGGATCAGCTCAGTGTTCCTGTCTCGACCATGCCATGTGGCTAAGCCATCCAGGTATTTAATTTACTTCTCATTCTTCCCCTTGGTCTGTTCCCTTCGATCTTGCCAGTTGTCACTAAGTTCTCCAATTAATTTCTTCTCATAACATGTCCAAAAAATGTTAACTGTCTACGTCTAATTTCTCTAATCAATTTACGATTTACAATGGCTCCTGTAGTACTTGATCATTGGTTTTTCTGCCCGTCGGTGGTATTCTTTGCATTTTCCTCAGAAACCACATTTATGCAGCCATCAGATGTTTTTCAGTTTGACTGTTCATTGTCCAAGTTTCACACCCATACAAAAGAACAGGCAGCACCTCAACACTCATTTTCTCGTTTAAATTGACATCTACTTTCGCCATGGCGATTCTTGTTCTAATCTCTTCAAGGCATCTCCCATCAGATGTTATGACTGTTCCGAGATAATTGTACCGATTCACTTGTTGAAGAATATCCCCATTTACTTGTATATTACATAGTGGTATTTCGTTCTTCATAGTGACGACCATAATCTGTGTCTTTTTACAATTTAATTATAACCCCAGTTGTTCACTGCGTGCAACAACCGCATTTACTAATTGTTGCAAATCCTGCTCATTGTCTGCAATCAATACTGTATCATCTGCATATCTAATGTTATTGATGTTACATCCTCCAATGCTGATTCCATTTATATCTTCTACATTTCTGAAAATATTATCACTGTATAGGGAAAACATATCTGGAGACATTACACATAACTGCCTAACAGCTCTCTTAATAGGCTGATATTGTCCCACTTCATTATCAATCCTTATGGCAGCTTGATGCTTCCAATATATGTTTTTTTTTTATAAGTCTAATGTCTTTCCCATCAATTTGTAGATCTACAAGCATATCCACCATGTTGACATGTCTTACTCTATCGAAAGCCTTTGTGTAGTCAATAAAGCAAAGATGTATATCTTTGCTTACTTCTATAGAACGTTCAATAACCGATCGCAAAATACACACAGCATTTACTGTACCCTTTCCTTCTACACACCCACATTGTTCTTCCCCTATTTCAGGTTGTATTTTCTTCCTCACTCTTTGCTTGATAATTCGTAGCAAAATCTTTGTGATGTGACTCAGTATACTAAATGTTCTATGTTGATCACATTCCAAGGCTCCTGATTTCTTTGGGATTGCAATAAATACAGAATTACATTATTCAGAAGGTATATCTCCGGTATCATATAATGTGTTCAGCAGTCTGGTGACTTGATCTATTCCATATTCTTTTAAAGCTTTAATCATTTCTGTTGTGATGTTATCTGAGCCGGGGGCCTTGCCAGCTTTCATATGTTTAATTTAATTTCGAATCTCCATCTTCAAAATTGGCGGTCCTTCATTATTAAATCGAATATCATACTGTTCATCTCTGTTATCATCATAAAGATTTTTCACATAGTCTGACCATACATGTAGAATCTGATCTTTTTCCATAATGATTTTGCCAACTTTACTTTTTAGACAGCCTGCTGATGTACTTGTTCTTTTATTAGTAAGTTCCTGAATTCATTTGTGCACTAATTTGGTATTTTGACTGTTGTGTTGTTTTTCAATTTCTAAGCAATTTTTCTCAAGCCATGCTTCGTTTGCCTCCGTACATAATATTCTGACTTGTCTGTGAGTTTCTTCATATTTGGCAGAATTATTTTTGTTGACTCTTCCTGTATCCATTATTTGTAAAAATTTCTTCAGTCATCCATTTCTTACGACCCACTTTTAATTTTGGAATAGTTATTTCTGCAGTCAAACTGATTGAATTCTTCAAAATTTTCCCATTGATCATGCACATCTTGAAATAGGATCTCTAGATCACACAATATATCAAATCTGTTCTGTACTTCTACGTTGAATTTGTTTTGTATTTCCTTGTCGTTACTCAATGTACACAAATCACATTTAGTGTTTCCTGTTATATACTTGACTTTCTTTAACTGTATCCTCAATTTTCCTTAAGTAATCTGTGGTCACTATAACAATCAGCACTGGGAACTATTTTTGCTATTGTTAGCGCATTTCTAAATCTTCTGCTAATCAGAATGTAATCAATCTGGTTTCTAATCCTGCTATCAGGACTCCTCCATGTCCATAATCTTCTAGGGTGTTGCTTAAACCAGGTGTTTCCTACAATCATCTCTCGCTCTTTTGCCCACTCTGCAAGTCTGTATCCTCTTTCATTTCTCTCTCCTAAACTATAGTTTCCTACTGTGTATATACAACCTTGATTTCTTACTTTTCCATTGAAGTCCCTTATTATGATGTTTATTTCTGAATTTTTACATTTCTTTAAAGCAGACTCTATGTCATTATAAAATTCCTCTACACTATCTTCACTGGATTCTCCTGTTGGGGCATATACTTGAATAACATTTATGCTAAAAATTCTACCGCTTAATTTAACTAGTAGAACTTTGTCTGACACGGCCCAATATCCTTGAACAGATTTTGATGTTTGCCTGTCAAAAATAATTGCTACCCCCCCCCCCCCCTTTCCTTGTCGATCTTCTCTTTCAGAATAAATAATCTTAAAATCCTCATCTATCTTGATGCCTGCTCCTGTACATCTCGTTTCGCACATCCCTAAAATATTAATTTTCTCTCTTTCCATGTCTTGCTTGATGTTATCTCATTCTTCGTTGTCGTTTAACGTCCTAACATTCCATGTTGCTAATTTTAATGTCTCTGTCCTTGTCTTGCGATGATATGTCTTTAGGCGAATCATAATGAACTAGGCACTTTTAAAGAAGGTAGCTTGCCGTTGATTTCCTTCTATGGCAGTGTCCATACTGGCCGGGGACCGCAGCCATTGTCTCGTGAAAGAGATCTTCCGCCTACCGTCGCGAAACTTGAGACCATAACCAACAACTATCTGTCGGCTGCCCTCATAATTTCATCTGCCACCTGCCTTCCGTAGCTTCTTTTGAACACTTCCAAAAATGAATACGAAATAACACCACATAATCCACAGGAAAACACTAAAAACAGCGTCTCCCAAAGAATATAATGCGTCACGTCGTCGCCATTTTTACCGGAAGTTTAAATTTTAATTCGGCAGTGTCAAATCCCAGTGAACCCATATCTCTCAATGCTTATACCCTCTTGGTTCTCCTCTGATCTCTACTTACCTCCTGTCCTAACTATGATTGTCAATCAATCATCAATGTCTCATAGGAAGACCTTTGCAGGACGTTCCTCTCACCTCTGCCCTCCTAAACGTGTCTACGTCTCTTGTCATTTCTCCCGCCTCATAAACCCTAACTCCCAACAAGCCTGCAATGCTTGTGTCCGTCTTCGTGATCGTCGACCTCTTCCTCGTCTTCCACTAACAAGCTCCTTCGTCACTGCTCTCCAAAGTCTCTGTGACGTTTACTATGGCCAACAGATTTCAGTGTCCGAGGCAGGCACTGTTAGTGAGCCAGGTTTCTCCCATCTTCAGACCTAGTAGAATATCCGTATATGTTGTTTGCCTCCTAGCCTAAAAGCACAAATGTTCTCCTTTAGCGATGGCGTTG
Organism: Cepaea hortensis; assembly: GCA_963921405.1. Taxonomy (NCBI): domain Eukaryota; kingdom Metazoa; phylum Mollusca; class Gastropoda; order Stylommatophora; family Helicidae; genus Cepaea; species Cepaea hortensis. The sequence goes on from OY992879.1 coordinate 78,148,431, forward strand.
GTTGCTTCTTCCATTTGTTACTTGTGATCGTGCAAAGCTTACCATCTACTTCTCGAATTTTTATTTCTTTTTTAAAAATTATTAGTAATGACACGTTTACCGCTTGTTCTCCGTTGTTCCGTTACTCACTTTCTCACTATTTCATCACACACTTGTCCAGCCAGACCATAAGAAAGACACGAATGAGTAACTTGTATATATCAATATTTTCATGTAGTATTTTTCATGAAATTCTTATGTGAAAATTATAGAGGAATATCACTACTGTCCACTAGCTATAACTTATAGCAATATAATAAGATATTTATCTTACGACAAATAGCAGAGAAAAATTGGGAATATAAAAGAGATCTCCATAACATTTTTGTAAATTTTAAAAAAGCTTATGATAGTGTCCATAGGAATAGTCTATGGAATGCTATGCAGGAAATTGGAATACCAAGGAAGTTAATCAACATGACCGGACTATGCATGGAGAATATTTATAATATAGTAACATATAAAGGCAGGAAATCCGACACTTTCCAAATAACATCTGGCTTGAAACAAGGTGATGCTCTATCGCCGCTGCTCTTCAATCTGGCTCTAGAAAAAGTTGTAAGGAAGATAAAGGAGGGATGTGATAATGGAGGAACATGCAGACTGCTTGGTTATGCAGATGATATAGATATTATAGGGGAAAATGAACAAAAGGAAAAGACATTGGAAATATTTACTCACTTAAAGGAGGAAAAATCCCATCAGATGGGGCTGGTTATCAACCAAGATAAGACAGAATATATGGCAATTTAAAAACTCTGGTCACATACAAGTAAATAATATGACCATTAAAAGAACGGAATCATACAAATACCTGGGTACAATCTTCAACTGCTCCAACATCATAAGGGAAGAAATACAAACTAGAATCAATTCTGGAAATAAGATATACTATGCACTACAACATCTACTAAAATCAAAGGCGCTATCTCGTAACACCAAAACCACAATATACAAAACACTGATCAGACCTGTTGTGCTGTATGGCTCTGAAACATGGAGTACAACGAAAGGAGACGAAGCCTTGTTACAAACCTTTGAGAACAAAGTTTTAAGACGCATCTTTGGATCCATTAGGGATACACAAAGTGGAGAGTGGAAAAGAAGAAGTAACAAAGACATTTATGATCTGTTTAAGTCCCCGCTAATCACTGGTATCATGAAGGCTAATAGACTACAATGGCTGGGGCATATAGAAAGAATGGAAGACAATAGGGAAACAAAACTCGCTTACACTCAGGAAATAAATGACCGTAGACCAAGAAGACGGTGGAGAGATAATATATATAAAGTCCTACAAGCACTTGGAATCAACGACTGGCAAGAGAAGGTCAACCAGAGAGACGAATGGAGACGGATTGTATCTGCAGCAAAGAACCTCAATGGCTCGGAACGCTGAAGAAGAAGATTTTTCATGTAGCTGTATGGGTGTGTTTTTGTTGTTTGCGTGCTCACGAAGGCTCATTTCGTTACTTGTGATACTGTTCTATTAAATTTGACCAACTAATTCTCATTTTAATATTGTTTTTTTTTTTTTTTTTAACAATATTACTCATTCCTTTAGTAATAGAAAAACCGGCTCTGGGGCAAAGGAGTTACGGACGCAATTCGTAATCCCGCATACCAAATTCGAAACAGCTGCGGGCGATTTGGAAGCAGACCCCTTGCGTTGGTTTGCATACAATGTTATTAGCGCTGGTCGTTTAGAAAGCAATGGCAAACTACTGAACGTAAACTTGCCCAGAAATTACATACAGCCAAAATATGCTGGAGTTGACTGCTACGTCCTGTAAAGGATATGCAACTAACTGTCTAGCGATAGCGAAATGATGTGAAATGATCTGTGATTCGCGGCCATACATTGCCAAAGGAAAGATAACGTTCTCAACAATTTTACTTGTCTGCTGGTGTGCTATAGATTCCTAATACTGTCTAACTACTGCATTTCTTTGGCTAACCAGGGTCTGAATTCTTTCGAACTATACCAGTCAATATATATTACTTATTTTTTATTCTATTTGAATGACATCTAGGTTTTCTAAGCATTTGATATCCCTTTCGGTGCGATTACTCTCTCTTAATTTGCTTCCCAACAATGTGAAATATCTTCGGCCAGCTGCTGCGCAATTAATCAACCCAGTTTAAGTTTCGTGTGTTGTGATCTTCTTGTATTTTGGTTGTAACTGGGCCACCGCTAGGTACTGACAGCGCCAGCTTTCATTCATAACCCCGGACACAAACGGGTAATGTATTCATGAATGTATTCCTACGCCGATCTTACGAGGTTTTCCTGCTGCCTGTATTCATTCATCGTGGGCAAGGCCAAATAGGATGCGCGGACGGTGTATAAATGTGATGTCTTGGATTGTATTCTAGTCGGTTCAACAATAGCTAGGAGGTGCCAGAAATTATTATTCTGTTCTTAATTGTAAACATCGAATTAACTGTCTTGGGTACACATAATATTGAGATATATTTAGAATCAAGAATACGCCATAGTATGGCTGTAGCATTGTAACAGTTACTAAACACGGTTAAGTTAGGGTAGCCACCAAGACTGTTGCTGTTTTTGTGGGTTGCTCAGGCTCAACCAATTACTGATTACACACCATTATCCGGTGTTGGTGTGTTACTTTTCTTATTTCTAAAGGCCAGCTGGTGTTAGTGATAATTCGTCTGACATTTGTTGTATGTTTTAAGGTTACCCACTTGCAGTTTTGCCGGAACTAAACGCGTAAAACAGCGACACACACCCAAGCTGGCAAGTGGAGTCGTGTTTGTGGTAATTGCCTGCAGTGTGTATTTCTGAGTAGGTCGACCGGAGTTCTGTCTCACTTAATGCTGGCGGTGTGGCAGGAACAAGGAACAGACCACTCCCAGGAATTACAACTTGCTGTCTTGTTATGCGCCGGCTTGAACTTCAAACTTCGTAGATTCTGCAGATATTCTAATTTCTTCCATAAATCGTGTACCCACATCAAAGTGAAGTAATAATTATATTATAACTGACGTTCGATAACTGCATATTATAATTATTAACAATTAAGAGCCCTGGCATAGTTACATTACAAGAATTGTAGTTCATTAAAATTGTTCAAGGTGTGACAAATCCAAACCATATTTAATTATTTTTTTTAGAATAATAAGTGAATGTTTGAATACAATGTAGTAGTTAATACCGTGGGTCATTTCTGCGCTGTGAATAATTTCGAAGAAGGAGATTTGATCAATTATCGCAGCTGTATTTATAAGAGGTATTGCAAGGGAAGGATACTAATCCCATGCAAGTTAAGATATAGTAAGTATTTTTCATATTTCGTTTTTTTTCTTCTTCTGCTTCCTCTTCTCCTCCTCCTCCCTCATCCACCTTCCTCTTCTTCTTTCTCCCTCCTCCTTCGTGATCCTTCTGCCCATCCTTACCTCCCCCTCTTCTTCATCTTCGTCCTCTTTGTGCTTCTCATCTTCTGCCTTCCCTTCTTCAGATGTCCGCAAGAAATTAAACCAATATAAACTTAATCCCCCGTGCCTGCCATAGATTAGAAGTTTACTTCATTTGTTTCTGGCGTTGGCAATAGGTGGCCACTCTGTTCCGTGTATATATGGCAGGTCGGCAGTAAGTACCACATCACCGCAAAACAATGTGTAAAAAAAAAAAAAGACCATCACAACTTTAATACTGACCTTATTAGAATATTATTTAGTCAGTGTTCAGTCTGAGTCCACCTCAGGCTCAGAAGGTACCGGGTTCGATCCCAACCATATAGTATTTTTACATAGGCTGGAGGCCAATGAGGTTGGGTTTTCTGTGTGTCAATGGATACACAATCATAATTTGTTACAGCTATCCACGTATATACATTATAATACACGTGAAACACCTAAAACGTGGAAGTGAGCTGTAGAAGCTGATACATCCAGAGCTAGACAATGGTAGTGAGCCATTAAAGCAGAATTGTAGAACAGCGAGAACTGGACAGTGGCAAGGAGCCATTAAAGAGAATTGTAAAAACAGCCAGAACTAGACAATGGCACTGAGCCATCACAGAAGACTTGTAGAAACGGCCAGAACTGGACAGTGGCTGTGAGCCTTTAAAGTAGATCTTTAGAAACAGCCAGAACTGGATAATGATAGTCAAAGTATTCGTATACAAACAGTCAGAACTGGACAATAGCAGTGAGCCAGCAAAGTAGACTTGTAAAAATAAACAGAACTGAACTGTGAGTGGACATTGAGCTGTCAATGTAAACTTGTGGAAACAGATGAACTGCCTCAACAGAATACTACATTTTATATGAGGAGTCAGTTTAAAAAAAAAATTATAACTTGGGTAATACAGTAGGTACAATATTAGCAATGGACCAGATGGCCAGTCAGATGGTTTGGTCATTTGACAACACGGCGCCCAAACAACAACCCAAATTGGCATTCACGTGTAGATACAGCGGCAACAGATTAAGAGGTTGATTCTTTTTTTTCTTTCAGGCGATGGATTAGCGGAGTATCAAAAGCAACTAATACCACCTTGTAGGCAGCCCATACAAAGACCTAGTCTAGAGAGCTATTCGTAACCGACGTTGATTGCTATAACAGGAACAGCAAAACTTAATCAGACGCTAACAGTTATAACAGGAACGTGGTATCTTAAATAAATGAACGACCACGGTAGTAGAGGATCTCTTTTTTTTTTTTAATTTTTTTTTTTTTTTTTTTTTTGGGGGGGGGGGGGGGGGGGGGAACACAACAAGCAAAAATGCACAAACCAAATGGAACCAGAAGAAGAGGCCGACAATGTAAACGATTGATAAACGGTGGGGAGAATGGCTACGGTCATCGACCAGTATGGTCACTGCTAGGAATGAAAGCAATGGCAAATTACCTTCTTTACAGATGCCAAGAATATCGTGTATTGCAAACTCATCGATTGGAGAACTTGGTGACAATTGGCAAGATCGAAGGGAAAAGACCAAGGGGAAGACCGAGAAGTTAATACCTAGATGGCTTGGCCACGTGGTATGGTCGAGACAGGAACACGGAGCTAATCCACGACTCTGATGATCGAGTGAGATGGCAAAACATACATGATGGATGGCATCTTAAACGGATGCCGAAATCCGAACAGGAACATGTGAACTCAAACGGACGCTGAAAAACATAACCGTCTCATCTTGTTCCTCTTGTACCTTGCTGTGTTGAAACGAAGCATAAACAGTGGGAGAGTGCCCGCTTCATATATCGAGATTCCCATGGACACTGTTATTCACTCTGTCAATCGTTTACATTGTCGGCCTCTTCGTCTGGTTCCATTTGGTCTGTGCATGTTTGCTTGTTGTAGTATACTGTCAGCTGGTAACCTAAATATATGACCCAGCGAAATAAACGAGAGCAGAAGTTAGGATTAATTCCGTTTAAATGGTGACCGTTTAAATGTTCACCGTTATGAATGAAAAAAAAAAAAAGACGACATTTCCTGTTCTTTCCAGTATCCACCATTCATCATGTAACATAAATCGATGATTCCCTATGCTTTTAATTCCGTAGCTTATTTTATATTTCTCATAGCCTGCCAGCCGCTGTATGGTGGTTAACATCCCCACCACACATCAGTACTATATCTCTCTCACAACCTGCCAGCTGTTGTATATGGTAGTTAACATCCCCACCACACATCAGTACTATCTCTCTCTCACAACCTGCCAGCTATTGTATATGGTAGTTAACATCCCCACCACACATCAGTACTGTATCTCTCTCACAACCTGCCAGCTGTTGTATATGGTAGTTAACATCCCCACCACACATCAGTACTATATCTCTCTCACAACCTGCCAGCTATTGTATATGGTAGTTAACATCCCCACCACACATCAGTACTATATCTCTCTCACAGCCTACCAGCTGCTGTATGATGGTAGTTAACATCCCCACCACACATCAGTACTGTATCTCTCCCACAACCTGCCAGCTATTGTATATGGTAGTTAACATCCCCACCACACATCAGTACTATATCTCTCTCACAACCTGCCAGCTATTGTATATGGTAGTTAACATCCCCACCACACATCAGTACTATATCTCTCTCACAACCTGCCAGCTATTGTATATGGTAGTTAACATCCCCACCACACATCAGTACCATCTCTCTCACACAACCTGCCAGCTGCTGTATGGTGGTTAACATCCTCACCATACAACAGTACTATATCTATCTAACAACTTGCCAACCGCTGTATGGTGTTAACATCATCACCACACATCAGTACTATCTCTCTATCACAACCTGCCAGCCGTTGTATACAACTAAAATCATCACACATCAACAGCAATTGTGCTTTCACCCAAAAATCCCCATCATCAACACCCCCCCCCCCCCCCCGTCACCATATCGGTATCTGCACATTCATCAGTACAGGTCCCCGATGAGTTCCAGCGTCCTTACTAGTACTTCATCACTAAGCCCCCCTACCCATACCTCCGCCCTCACCCGTACCTCGGCCCTCACCTGCACCTGCGCACTCATCCGCACTTGCACGCTGTCTGCCCCATCGTCCGTACCTGCCACCCTCACCCGTACTGTCAGTCACTACTACTTGCCACCTCACACGTACATCCTCCTGCTCCTTCCTGCCATCTCGGCCGTACCAGTCCCTCGCCCGTACCTGCTCTTTTAGTAGTGTTCACGTCTTCGCCATTTCCTACACCTTCACTATCAAATACGCGTTCACCAGTACATACAACAGTACCCGTGTATCACCAGCGCCTACATCCATACCCCTGCACACACGAGTACCCGTATATCATCACTACCTACACCTACATCAGTGCTGCACTTCACCAACACCAACTACAACTACTTGTACCTACACCAGTACCTCTGCCTACACACGTAGCTGAGCTTTCATCAGTAAATACAACCCCAGCACTTCCCGCGCCTGACCTGCTCCTCTGCTTGCACCAGTGCTTCACCTACAGCAAGCCCCGTGCCTACATCAGTGCCCTGCCTACACATAAATCTGTGCCAACATCAGTGCCCCTGCCTACACATAAACCTGTGCTACAACAGTACGAGCACCCTTACACCGTCTCTGTGGTGAAGGGATTACGAAAATTCGTAATCCCGCATACCGCGTTCGAAACACTTCTGCGGACGATTTGGAAGCAGACCGTCTTACATTGGTCATACAATGTTATGAGTACCGGTAGTTTCGGAAATCAGTGGCAAACTACTGAACGCAAACTTGCCAAGAAATCGCAGCTGGGGTTGACTGCGATGTCCTGTAAAGAATATGCAACTAACAAGTATTCAACTGTCTGAAACCTGCCTACCCTATCTCAACTACCCTTTCGTCGCCAATCTCTTTGCCTTCATTAACCGTCAGTGTAACGAAAGATATATCCAACATTCTCAACACTGTCCGCCGGCCAACAGCCATCTATGCACATTCAACATTCTCCACACTTCTCCAACTTCCAACACCCATCAATGTCTTCCTTCATTCACTGGGTATTAATGCCATTCACGCATTTCCCTTGTATTCTTTCATTCATATTAAACAAGCCATTCTGACATCTGCCTCTCGCTGTTTCTTTCCATTTATATTATTGATCTTACAGCAAACGGCATCTAAGCTATTCCCAACCCTGTGTAGGTGGCAGTACTGTTTGCTTTCTGTTCTCACGCCGTTTTCCCTGCGCCAGAGCAGCGCTCGTGCCAGAAACGTAAATTGAAAATATCAATACAGCCTGCCATCTGTCTAAGGATTTCTTCTTTCCTCTTCATGGCAGCCCCCCGATGTTTGAGATTATGGGAAGCTCGGGAAGGGAGATAAGCCAGCGCATTATGGGACTTGGCGCGACTGAAACAGCTATTGAGTCCATTGTAAGAAAACAACTTTTAACGTTTTGAAACTCATTCAGTAGACAGTGCATTTCATCTTAGCGTGTTCCAGCCGTTTGCAAGATTGACTGTCTCGGTCGTAAATGTTACATGAATTCATTCCTTACCAAGCTACTCAGCATACGTTAATTTGATAATTCATACATATTTTTCACACACACTCCTCTCTCTCTCTCTCTCTCTCTCTCTCTCTCTCTCTCTCTCTCTCTCTCTCTCTCTCTCTCTCTCTCTCTCGTATGTATGGAATATATACTCGTTCATGCATTATAAAGTGAGTTACTTTGTACTGTTTCGTCAAGCCTGTGGCTTATGTTATTTCATTTACACACCCTGATTACGCATGTATCATTGTGATAGTGCAGTTTCCCGGCTAAGTATTCTCCTAGCGTGTTGGTTGATACAGACTTTAGGTTCAAAACGTTAGTTTGTATTGTACGTGTGTAGGTCTTTCTATATGTCTTGTATTTATTCGTGCTCTTTATCACGACCAGTATAATAATGAGGTGGATTTAGCCTCCTAACATGGCCACCCGATGATTCTCCATTATAATGTACATCGGGTTGGTTTATTATGCTGTTATGTTCACATTGCATTGGGTTGTACCGTTCTGTTGTACATTGGGTTATTTGTTTACCCAGTGTGTTGTACATTGGGTTGGTTTGTACCGCTATGTTGTAGACTGGATTGGTTTATGCCGTTATGCTGTACATTTGGTTGGGGTGTGCCGTTATGCTGTGCATTTTGTTAGGTTGTGCCGTTATAGTGTACATTGAGTTGGTTCGTACTGCTATGCTGTACACTGTGTTAACCCATACTGTTGTATTGTACATTGGATTGATTTGCACTATTGTGTTGTACATTGGGTTGGTCTGTACCGTTACGCTGTACATTGGGTTGGTCTGTACCGTTACATTGTACATTGAGTTGGTCTGTACCATTACGCTGCACATTGGGTTGGTTTGTACCATTAGGCTGTACATTGGGTTGGTCTGTACTGTTACGCTGTACATTGGGTTGGTTTGTACCATTACGCTGTACATTGGTTTGGTTTGTACCATTATGCTTTACAGTGGGTTTGTTTGTTCCATTTCGCTGTACATTGATTTGGTTTGTAGCAATGTATTACACAATGAGACTAAGCTCTTCAGTTCACGTATACACGAGACTTACAACACAGTGCACGAATCACATAACACTCGCCGGGATTTAAATCTATTAACACCACAAGCACACACACTATTCCTCTTCAAGTGCTCTGCACTTTCAGAAGCCAGGGAAAGTTACCACAATGGTCTCCATCGCATTGCAGAGGACCTGCAGTTTCATAAGTATAAGAAAAGTATTGAGCTGCCAAGAGTTGACAGCTCGACAACATTTGCATAAATTACAAAAACAACATATAATATATGATCTTCTGGTCGGCGGCTGTTCTCTTTTTCAAAATGTACCCCGGGGAGTGGCATATATTGTCTGGGAAGGAAATAAAGAAAAGAACTGCTCACATCACGCGTTTAGTCATGACGTCACACCATAAGGACCAGGATATAACTATATTCTAAATATAGCTGAGCGGAATATGACAATAATTTTACAGGAAACTGTGGGATGGTTGAAAGAATAAACTTCCTCTTACTTCTTCTTTGTGACTTCAAAAGAGTACATACGTTATTTTTCATGTAGCGTTTGTGCAGGAAATGGGGCAGTTCCATAAGCAAAAACTGCGGTAGGGGTGTAAGGGTATTTGTTTTCTCGTCGTTCATATTCCACTTTTGTTTTGAGCGTAATTGCGTTGTCTGTTTGCAGCAGAGCTCCGATATTTGCATCTGTCGGCCGACACATGCGACTTCTTCCGGCGCTTGTTGACCGAGTTAGTTGCCCCGTGGGAATTTGGTTTATAATCAGTGACGAACCCAGATTCTCTAGATAACTAAGAATAGGTAACGTCCAGTGGCGTCACTGGGGTTGGTGTCACCCAGTGCGGTAAACTCTTGGTGTCACCCCTCTAGACTTTCACCATGGTCTTCTTCCGAGTGTTCCTGTACCATATATAATCGCATATAGTAATGTTTGTAAAATAAGTCAAAAAGTTAATAAGGAAATAAGAAAGAAAACAAATTGAACAATATAACTTCAATACTTCAGGTAAAACATAAATAAAGAACTTCGACAAACTCGGACAAAGTTAAATTTGTGTTATTTAACATTAAAATTTCTAAAATTAACAATGAACGGTTATGAAACCCGACTAGACAATGCTATGTCTGCTTTGTCAAATTTGCAATTTTTTTATTTTGGTGTCACCCCTTGATGGTGTCACCCGGTGCGGCCCGCACCCCCCGCACCCCCCTAGTGACGCCCCTGAGTAACGTCTAAAGGTTATGAAAGCAATATATTAATCAAGTAATGACATTTTGGTAGACAGTTATATTTTTACCAAATCGTATATTTCCCATTTAATTCAGATTACATTATTGATGTTTTAAAACGTAATACTAATAGAACCGTTTTCACGCCATGCGAAGTACAAAGAAGACATGATAAGTCGAACTCACCTGGGATCCAAGAAATATTTTTATCAGAAATTCCTCTTATAATAGTTTAAGCATATAGTAATGCATTTACAACGTACAATAATACAATGTTGTTCTTCACAGCATAAATTCGCCTCAAGCGGTTTGCACTATATGCGGTTGGTGGCCTAGAATATGTGACGACCTCACACTCCAGCATGGGAACTCAATGGTAGCAACTGCTATGGGACTTCTATTACCAGCATAGCTGGTGAGCTTCTTGAGCATAGCCTACGATGGGTAACGTTGTAATATTTTGTTGTGATAATTTGGCGTGTCCAGCGTGTGCCGCATGGTTACACACCCGCTTCACACGCCAGTGATCCGGGACTTGTTTCCGGATCCGGTCAGGGATATGCACTACTGACGAGCTTAAACGAGAGCGAAACTCGAGTATAGTGCTTCCATATTGACGTGGATAGGCCTTAGGTTCATACCAGAATACGATCAGGGTTGCCAGTAGTGGGTTGTGCTCAATATTTAAACTTCTATTACCTTTACATTTAGCTTATTCCATGATGACTGATAACGACAACCTCTTTAGTACACTTGTAAAGAAACCTTTCATAAACTATCACTACTGCCTGCATTACCTTGCGGCTTAGGACTTCAGCCGGAGGGGTTAAGGCTTGTGCAGTCGCCGCGAACTGTCCAGGTTAGTTTTACTTTTTGCTCTCAACAGAAAAAAATAATCTATAACTTTAACGAGGATTCGAACCCGGATCTCCCAACTGGAAGCCATGTGTTCTAGCCACTAGGCCAGACTTCTCGTCCGTAGGGCGTGCATACTATCAGTTGTTTCTCATCCCAAATTCACACTGAGTACTTCTAGGCACAAATCTAGCACTTACACGACAGTATTATCTGCTTATCTCCATTCATATAATCGCAGACAGTTGTTGTTCTGCGGACAGCCTTGTTTTGTTATGTCTGCTTGCTGCTACAAGTGGTCGTCATCTTATGGGCATGCGGAGAAGGGGAGGGGTGTGTGATAGATAGCTACTATCTAAATGCTGTTGGTAAAAGGGATTTGTTCTTCTTACTATTCTTCTTCTTCTTCTTCTTCTTCTTCTTCTTCTTCTTCTTCTTCTTCTTCTTCTTCTTCTTCTTCTTCTTGAAGAGACAGAATGACTGAGAAATGAGCGTGGGTGGGTTGGTGACCTTCACATGTCAAATTCACGAACTGGGCGCATCTTCCGAAACAGTATCACACGCACTTGCCAACATGGATGTCCAGCACTGGTTCTCCTTGACAGCCACATGCTCGTCTGGGTCACTCCCAAGAACCTTGTTGTGTGAGATTTTCCGTGACAGAACATCTTAACCCCATCACTTGACATCTCTGCGTCTGTCATAAGTGGTGTTTGTTGTGGTTAAATTACATCTTTTTATTAATTTAATTAGATATTCACGTTCTCATGTTTCCACACACTCTTACTTCTGTTTTTGTTCACGTTAGCTCAACTGGCATCTTTATATTATATTCGTCGCCATCATCATCATCATGTGCCATGCCGATAAGCGTGGGGTGTCACGGTTCGCCATCTCACACGAGCAGCTGTCTTGTCTAGTCCGGTCAACAAATGCTCGAAGTAGTCGGAGGTGTCGTTTGTAAAGCGCAAATACCGTAGCTCTGCTGTAAACAAACACTAAGCAATTATGTTAAAAAGAAAAAAAAAACAAATCGGATGATCGAAGAAAACGAAGTTTAGAAGAACACGACGAGTAAGAAGAAGAATCAGGTATGTCCTTATCTCGATTATGCCGTGTGGCCAGCCCATCTAAGTATTTATCTCTGCCTCCTCCATGCTTTTTCCCCTTCAGATTTACCAGTTATCACTAAGTGCCTTCAGTTTGGGAACTCTTCGATAGCTACTGAAAAGGGTGACGGAGCACGTGGAGGAATGTCCTGAGTGCAGTGATATTGATTACTGATTTCATGTTTTTAATGCAGTTCAGCAAGTTGTGATGAGTCTGTTTGTGTCATATACTATATGGCGTGTGTAAATATATATTGTGTGTGGTTGTTTGCGTAATATATTAGCGTGCATTGTGCTTAATTATTCCGTGCCCTCTGTCATTTCTTTCCTTTTCATCCCCGAATAAGACACGAAATTACATTTATGCAAACTTGACATTACCTTGCGGGTAACAGTTGTTCCACATGTGAACAGTACCTGTGACAGTGTATCTTCATTATTTAAGCTTAAGTATTGGGCTAAGGGCTTGCGAACGCAGTTTGTGAACCCGTATACCTGGGTTCGAAACACAGCGGTGCTGGTTTTTTCGAAAAAGGTATAGGGGCCGGTCGTTCAGAAAGCAATGGCAAACTACTGAACGTAATACTTGCCTAGTACATCAACAGCAGCTGAAAATGCTGGTGTTGACTGCAACGTCCCGTAAGGGTTACGCAACAAAATAAAAAATTAGTCATTTATTCCCTTCATATGATATATAACTCTGCAGCATACACCTGACGAGATCCAGCGAAATATGCCAGGCAAAAAATAAATCGTGCAACATATTGTTTAAGGCCGGCTCCCTGGCCAAGGCGTTAACGTTTTTCTCCTTAGTCCCGTATATTCTCGTGAGTAATGTAACCTGCGCGAGAATCGGTAGCGGTTCTCGCCGCGTTGGTAACTTGCGGGATATGTGAGCCGGTCGCTCAGAAATCAGTGGCAAACTACTGAGCGTAATCTTGCCTAGTACATCAACAGCAGCTGAAAAATGCTGATTTTGACTGCAACGTCCTGTAAGGGATATGCAAAAAAAAAATTGTTTAAGGCTTCCGTGTTTAAATTCACTAAGCGGATCAGTACATTGTTTTAAGATTACATTTAGAGAGAGAGAGAGAGAGAGAGAGAGAGAGAGAGAGAGAGAGAGAGAGAGAGAGAGAGAGAGAGAGAGAGAGAGAGACTGAATGAAAACAAAACATGACAAACCAGTCTCCGGTGCAATATCTGCGAACATCCTGTCACCCCCATTCTAACAATAGCCGCGCCGACCTGACCCGGACCGGAAGCTGGAAGGGAAATCACCACCAACATGAGCTTGCAGACGGCACAGTGTTTGCTGAAGCCGATTCACGAACATCTGGTGTCGTCTTTATACGTTTCCATTTTATTTTCTTGTTTACAGGTGAGCTCTTCCAACAGAGATTATCATTCTGAGGATGTATATTCTATTACCAATCTGTTACCGCTATGTTTTTGATGACATATGAGCCGGCAATGGTTGATAAAAGGTGCAGAGTGCAGACCCGATCTTGTCTGGATTCTCTGCTAGTCGGGCCTCCAGCCCTTCCTTAGCGAAGTTTCAAGTGACGGTTGTTATCAGAGAGTTAGGACCGGTCCAGGACTTTGCAGGGAATGAAGTATTTAGAGAAAAATGTGGTCGGAAATAGCAACAGATAGTGCTGTTGTAAATGTAAAGAACGTTGGATAATTTGATGTCGCGTAAGTGATATGTGGTAATACAACTAGTGCTAGTCTAGCTATATATATATATTGATTGTATATACTCTGGATATATATAAATCAGTCAGTAACTGTTCACTACCACTTCTTTCCGGCAACTACTAAAAATGGATACTATTAATTTTAATACTATCCCTGCCGTTGATGCTGCCACTATTAATCTTAATAGTATGGATGGTTGCTGCCGACACTGGCACTACTACAACAACATATACAACAAATTTAATCTTAGCACTACTACCGCTACTACAACTACTGTTACACCACTTTTTCAGCTGTTGTGTTTACTGCATCAGTCCAAGACATTTACTTTTACTCATTCTGTTCTTGTTATCACTTTAAATGTTTCTGGTCCAGTTATTAAACAATTTTAGTTATTGCTTTATTTACTTCTTGTTTGTCCAGTATTAATATTTTGCAGTAACCACTAACTACCTAGGATTGAAATAGATTATAAGTAGAGCTGTGTTTATGAATGAATTCTTTAAGTACTAGAGCATTAATTTGCTCCTTATAATTTGTTTCTCATATTTTATTAATGAACGAATTTACATTTATGTTAATGATAGTGGGTGCAGATGTATGACATTCACATATGTTGCAAACTCAAGAAGACCAAGTATGAATCACAGTGTTAATTTTCAAGAAAAAGTAACTTAAGAATGTTATACTGTCACTTGATCTGGTGGCAGGGGTTTCAGAACTTCACTTTGCTGGATAAATTCAAACAAAATGAAAGACTTGTGTATGATCTCTGTGTGTGTGTGTGTGAGAGAGAGAGAGAGAGAGATCTATAGTGAGACTTGTCATGTGTGTGATCTATAGTGAGACTTGCCTTGTGTGTGTGTGTGTGAGAGAGAGAGAGAGAGAGAGATCTTGTGCGACTTGCCTTGTGTGTGTGTGTGTGATCTATAGTGAGACTTGTCATGTGTGTGTGTGTGATCTAGTGAGACTTGCCTTGTGTGTGTGTGTGTATGATCTTCTTCTGCGTTCATCCGGGGTGTTTTTTTTTTTCTGGACGTGGTTGCGTTGTGCCTGTTTACAGCAGAACTGAGTTCTTGCACCGTTAGACCAACACATCCGACTTCTAACATTCCAGGGGTGTGTAATCTATAGTGAGACTTGTCATGTGTGTGTGTGTGTGATCTATATTGAGACTTGCTTGTGTGTGTGTGTGATATAGTGGGACTTGCCTTGTGTGTATGATTTATAGTGAGACTTGCCATGTGTGTGTGATCTATAGTGAGACTTGCCGTGTGTGTGTGTGATCTATAGTGGGACTTGCCTTATGTCTGTGTGATTTATAGTGAGACTTGTCATGTGTGTGTGATTTATAGTGAGACACTCTGTGTGTGTGTGTTTGTGTGTGTGTGTGTGATCTGTAGTGAGTCTTGTTATGTGTGTGAGAGATCTATAGTGATACTTGCTGTGTGTGTGTGTGTGTGTGTGTGTGATATCTATAGTGAGTCTTGTTATGTGTGTTAGAGATCTATAGTGATACTTGCCTTGTGTGTGTGTGTGTGTGATATCTATAGTGAGTCTTGTTATGTGTGTTAGAGATCTATAGTGATACTTGCCTTGTGTGTGTGTGTGTGTGATCTATAGTGAGTCTTGTTATGTGTGTGAGAGATCTATAGTGATACTTGCCTTGTGTGTGTGTGTGTGTGTGTGTTTCTGTAGTGGTACTTGCCTTATGTGTGTGTATTCCAGAGTGAAATCTGTCACGTGTGCATAATCTATACTGAGACTTGCCTTAGTGTGTGATCTATGGGAGCAGATTGGAGCACTTATGAAGGTATCCTTGAATACAATCAAGGTGATCAAGTACCTGCAGAAACCAAACCAGTGGTAGAACAGTAACACAACAATCTACTGCCGTGGAGGTAGTGTGTTTGCTTCCCAGTCATAAGTTTAATAGTCCTGTTCTACATGGTAAATTTAGTGTACATACTTAAAAACTGCTGTCTACAAGCCTGCTTTGGGATTAACTATTGGGTCATGATTGCTAACGGTAATTTTAAGCTCATTCATTGTCTCAGTCCACCTTGTAATGGAAAATCCCACCACACATCAACACACATATGACCAGAAAAGAACTGTAGAAATACTGGAATGCAATACTAGCATATTTGTTTTACTTAATCTGGGCTTGTATTCTCAGCTTCAGCGGCCACTCTTCACTGATTCAGTCGCTTAAAAAAAAAGTCGCTTAAAAGTTGACAGGGTCGACTTCATTGCACCGGGTTTTTATCCCATATGGCTAGGTCTCTTTCCACAGCACGGAAAGCGTCACACAGAGCACGAACTCCATAGCTCTAGCGATGACCCACAGGCGTCTCCGAAAAAGTTCACTCGTGAACCGAAGGACGCGGCCCAGAATCGAAACCACAACCTTTGGAGCCCGAGTCAAACGGGGTGACGAAGGATAGTATATCGTCACATGTGACTTCCCATTTGTACAGAAGGATGATATATCACCAGACAGGGTCATAGTGTTATTTGTTTTGTTTCATGGCATCTTACGCAATTTCATTGCTCATTGAATGAAAATTGAATAGCATAGTGAAAGTTAACATAGTGTAGTTATCATCATATGCACTTACGGCAGAAATGATACAATACTGTTTTGGCTTTTGTTTTTTGGGAAGAGGTTTTTAGTATAGGATTAGTTTCATTGCACACGTATATCGCCTTAAGTGCCTCAGTCTCCTCCCATACGTCAAAGTTAACATAGTGTGGTTATCATCATAAGAAGAATGTTAGCACAGTGCACAAATTCTGTAGCAATATGCAAGGGTTCAATTATATGTATAAGTATTTTTATGTGATTAGGTTTTTACATAGTTAGTCGCAGTTCCAACTTCATGGAAAAGGGTCGCCCCCATTATGCTCCGTTCTTGTACCAGTGAATATCACACGAAATGCTCCTCGCTGTCCCGTGTGAAATGTGGAACAAATAGGAGTCTCAACAAACCAACAGCCTGCACAGGTACACTGTGCATAATGCGGCTGCCAGAATGCCAACACAAAAGTCCACCACGAAAAATAAAATTCTTTGTCGATGGAAGCAGCAGTCATTAGAAAATCAAAAGATACATTACTGCGTAAGGCAACCCAGATAGTTCAGTGACCGGCTGCCCGCCATTTTTCTGAACATGCAGTTCAGACAAACAACCGTGGACAGATGTAAAAGCACTCCACACACAATTCCAATTGAAATTCACAGCTTACAGTGTCGCTCCACATTTTGAAATGTAGCCTGGACAGAGCCTGTTCGATTTGCTCTTTTCAGTTTCATTTTTAATGGATTCCTGAGGACTGGTATTGAACATTTAATGTTTATTTAAATTTGATTCAAGGCTAGAAATTTTCTCGGAGACTCCTTGGGGTTGTCGCTGGAGCTCCAGAATTCATGCTCTGTGCAACACTTTCAGTGTTGGAAAGATATGAGATAAATCGCAGTGCTATTAAGTTAATCCTCTCACCTTAAAAAAAAAAACACACATACACCCACTCTGTCTGTCTCTGTCTCTCTCTCTCTCTCTCTCTCTCTCTCTCTCTCTCTCTCTCTCTCTCTCTCTCTCTCTTCTCTCTCTCCCTCTCTCGTCTCTCTGTATGGGTTCCAAATGTTGCTGTATGTAGCCGAGGCGCGGTGTTGGGGTGAGCGCCCAACATTGCTCAAATACCTCAATGGCTCGTGAATACATAACCTATGCAGCAAAAGTCCAACTCCTGGCCTTCACGTGGCGGGCCTGTTTAAACTAACAGGAGAAGGGGCGACGGCGAGTCTCTGGCGCCGGAAAATAACCAGTATGCTCTAGATGTGTATGCACGTACATGCATGCGCAGACAGGCGTGTGCGCGCGTACACATCTACACTCGAGTGAGACCACAGTCTGCTCTAGCAAAGAAAGGTGCTGAAGACGGAGGCAACCAGCCAAGAGGCGCACCACAGAAATCAGGATGCCACGCAATCACGCAAAATGGAATATGTCGACTACTGCTAATCGTTATGGTGCTCGCCCTGCTTTGGACCCCCAGGCAGGTGCAGTGCCGGGCCCTATGTCTCGAAAGGGTCCAACCCCAACTACTGGAGGTCCTTCTCAGATGTCCTGTGGAGCCAGGGGACATGAGAATAGGACGACTGGCCATACTAAACTAAGACTTAAAATAATGCACTGGAATGCGGAGGGAGTCAGCAACAAAAAAGTTGAATTAGAAAACATCCTGGACAAAGAGAAAGTAAGCATATGTTGCTTGCAAGAAACTCACCTCAACGAAAATATAGCCTTTAAAATCAGAGGCTACCAGTGTTACCGATCTGACCGAAAGAACAGGCGAAAAGGTGGGATACTGACCCTTGTAAGAAATAACATCATGGCTTCCCAAATCAAAGTCTACATGGAAGGGGCTGAGTATCAGACACTTAAACTTAAGACAGGTAATACAGATCTACATCTGATCAATTACTACTGTCCAAGTGACCGCCCACAGGCACTGGACACTCTACCACTAAAAGAAAAAATGATTGTGTGTGGCGATTTCAACAGCCACTCGCAGAGCTGGGGCTATGATCACATGGACCAGAGAGGAGAGAGACTGGAAGACTGGCAAGATGAGAATAGATTCATGTTGATTAACAAGCCGTCCGACCCACATACTTTCTACTCGAGATCATGGCACTCTTCAACTACACCTGACCTGGCTTTTCATTCACCAGACCTGGAGTGGAACATTACACGAACTGTTGGGAAACAACTTGGTGGCAGTGACCATCGGCCAGTCTTTCTAACCGTAGAAAATGAGCTTGTAAGTGAAAGCAGCACCCTCTCGAGGTGGAACTACAAGAAAGCAGACTGGGCAATGTACAAGCATCGCACCAGCATACTGGTTAGAAACCTGAACACTGAGAAAGACATAAATAAAGCAGTTGAAGAGTTTGGGAAATGCATACTACAGGCAGCGCGAGAAACAGTACCAAGAGGAGCCCGTAAACAATATAAACCCTACTGGAGTAGTGAACTGGAACAGTTGCATAATGATGTTGAAGTGTGTAGAAAGCAAGCAGAGGCCACACCCAGCCAAGAGCACCACAATAAATTCCAGCATGCAAAAGCCAAATTTCAAAGGGCCAAGCTGCAGGCTAGACGGAAAAGCTGGCAGGAGAAAACGGAGTCTCTGAACTTTGAAAGAGACACAAGGAAATTGTGGAAGCTAATAAAACAGCTTAATGACGAGGGCACAGGGAGAAACTCCAAAATTGCACTACATAAAGATGGAAAAATCTTAACAAGAAAGCAAGCAGCTGACCATTTTGCGGACTCGTTCGCACAAGATAGCAATATCAAAATTAGTCCAGAGAATCAACAAGAGATTCGAGAGAAACGACAACATACAGGACAGAAGGAAATAGTACATGAGGTTCTGGAGGCACCCATCACAATCAGCGAACTGGAGCTAGCCATATCAAAACTGAAAATGAGAAAGTCACCAGGAGCTGATGGTATCTCCAATGAAATGATCAGGAACCTAGGAACAGAGGCCAAAACAAAGCTGTTGCAGATCTTCAATAACAGCTGGACCTTAGGCAGTGTTCCACAAGCCTGGAGAGAAGCAATCATGATACCCCTCCTAAAATCAGGGAAAGATGGTTCCATTGCCTCTAGCTACAGACCAATTAGCCTCACCAGCTGTCTCTGCAAAACACTGGAGCGCATCATCAATCACAGACTGCAGTGGTACATTGAAAGTAAAAACATCCTTGTGCCACAGCAGGCTGGCTTTAGGCAGTGCTACTCTACGGAAGATCAGACAACCTACCTCTCTCAAGAAATTGAGGATGCATTCCAAGAGAAGAAGCTGGTGCTTGCGGCATGGATAGATCTGAAGAAAGCCTTTGACAAAGTCTGGAAAGAAGGTCTGATGAAGAAACTGAGAAACTGCAAAGTCAATGGAAGAATGTACAAATGGGTGAAAGCATACTTGCACAACAGAAGAGCCCGAGTACAGATAGACGGACTCAAGAGCAAGAAAGTACTACTGCGTCACGGTGTCCCCCAGGGCGGAGTCTTGTCCCCCACACTTTTTCTAATCTTCATCAATGATCTTGTTGCTCACCTACCGCATGGAATTAAAGCGGCAATGTACGCCGATGACCTGGTTCTATGGAGCACAAATGAATATGCATCAGTGGCCACCAGATTGCTACAAAGAGCTGTAGATACATTTGCTGCATGGGCAAATAGATGGTGTGTCAGCATAAACACTGACAAGTGCAGCACCACCCTATTTACCCTCTCTCCAAAACAAAAGGCAGGGATCATCCAGATAAATGGAACACCCCTAAGAGAAGATAAAGAACCAACATACCTTGGAGTAACATTTGATGGCAAGCTGACATGGAGAAAGCACATTAACAAAGCAGTAGCAAAAGCCAGAAGGAAAATAGCCATCCTGAGAAAGCTAAGTGGAACCACATGGGGAGCCAGTACGAAAATACTTAGCAAAGTTTACCAACAGAGCATACGACCACACCTGGAATATGGGTCAACTGCGTGGTGTTCAGCATCAAATACCACACTACAAGAGCTGGACAAGGTGCAAAATCAAGCACTTAGAGTCACCACAGGAGGGATGAGATCAACCCCTATAGTGGAAATGGAGAAGATGGGGAGGACACAGGCACTGAGTGAGCGCAGAGATACGAAAACGCTAATACAAGCAGAAAAGTTCCTCAGCTTGCCAGGCCACCCTATGAAGAACAGATTTGAAAACCTAGCTATGGGGCGGTTGAAAAGAAGTAGTTTTATCCACCAGGCCAAACGACTCTGCAGAGAAACCACTGATCTGCCCACAGTTTGTATCCCCCTAACAACTATTCCAGAGCGAACTCCATGGAAAGATGAGCATAGACTATCATTACAAATCCAGACAAAAGTGAGAGGAATATTTGACAAGGAAGAACAGAACAGTGTGCAGCGCAGAACAGCCACTCTCAGCTTCCTTGATGAAGAATACCCACAGGACCTCTGGATCCGAGTCTACACAGATGGGTCAGCACAAAATGCTGTTCGAAATGGAGGAGCGGGAGTGTACATAGAATACCCAAATAATACTAGGGACACAGCCAGAGTACCGACAGGAAAGTACTGCCATAACTATGATGCCGAAATTGAGGCAATCAAGATAGCAACAGAGAAATTACTAAATAACAGCAATGGTACACAACCTGTGGTGCTACTAACAGATGCAAAATCAGTACTCGAGGCGCTCCTCTCTGGGAAATTGCCAGTACTAAGGACACTACTTTCTGAACTTAGCAGTCAGCATAAAGTCACCATACAGTGGATACCATCCCACTGTGGAGTACCCGGAAACGACAGAGCTGATCAATTGGCTAAGGAAGGAGCCAAAGAGGAACAGCCTGATGTGCCCGTTACATACCACCAAAAGAAAAGAATGATCAAATCAGTCAGAAAGCCACCAAAACCTGCTCAAGATGACTACCACATTATGGACAGACCAGAACAAGTCATTATTCTGCGCCTCAGAACAGGACACAATAGATTACGCAACCACATGTATACAAAATTCAAGATTGGTGAAACAGCCATGTGCACATGTGGATTGGCGTCGCAGACAGCAGAGCACATACTCCAAGACTGCCCAAAATATAACATATCTAGGCAAACCTTCTGGCCTAGAGAGACGACGGTGGAAGATAAACTCTATGGACCACTGTGTGAACTGAAAAAAACAGTTCAATTCATGCAAGAGACGACATTGCAGATATAGACATATTTCAAGCGAACGAAAGAAGAAGAAGAAGTCTCTCTGTATCTCACTATATATGTATTTCTCTGTCTCTCTGTACACCCCCCTCTCTCTATCTCTCTCTCCATCTCTCTCTCCACCCTCTCTCTCTTTCTCTATCTCTGTTCACTGAGAACTGACATAAACTGACTTGTTCATTCATAGTTTATCCAAATCATACCGCTAAAATAATGTGGGTGAAAGGACTTGAGACTTCTCATAGATAATATATCTGTACTGTTATCTGACCGGTTTTGAAATGAGACCAGACTGAAAAACATTCTGTGAAGGTCAGACCATTTTAGTGCGTTTATAGGAGGCCTAGTATATGCAGCTTCATTGTCATGAAACAAAAAGTATACCGCATGTACATGTGACATATGAATTAATTTCTTATCGTCTCTGTTGTCACAAACGTGCGCAGAAAGTCAGGGGGTGTGATTTATGATTATTCTTTTGTGTATACCTGGCGAAGATGAAGGGAAGAGTGTCATAATGTCTTGTTTGCCTGTTTGTGTAGGTACTTAAGGAATTAGATTTTGTGCCAGAACAGGGAACTGGATGGATTACTCTATATCATTGTCAGCTGTTTTTTGTGCGATCGCTCGCTTTAAACTTGAACATAGTCCGTACAAGCTACTTCTAGTAGCACCGGACTGAATTTTGTGTGTGGATTAGCTTTCCCTGTTAACAGTGTCCCTCACCATCAGGCGAACCCCCTCTGACTTCTGAGGTACTTGTAATTTTTTCACTCTCTTCTCACACACACACCAAAGAGAAGTCAGTATTTTAGCCCAACTGACTGGTGTAGGGGTTGAACCTCCTACCTCAGCATCAGCACACAGGATGTTTAAGAATGAACGCCCTTATCCATTCAGCCATGCTGATCTCCAAGGACTATTTTTACCCATGCATGTGACTCATGGTTTCTAGAAGAGGAGGCAGAGGTTTACCAGAACGACAACACCACAACAGTGAGAGCCAAACGTCCTACACAACATTGAGAGCCAAACGTCCTACACAGCAGTGAGAGCCAAATTTCCTATACAGCAGTGAGAGCCAAACGTCTTACACAGCAGTGAGAGCCAAACGTCCAACACAACAGTGAGAGCCAAACGTCCTACACAACAATGAGAGCCAAACGTCCTACAAAACACCTGGGAAGGTAACCCAGCCAACAAATGCCTGCAGAAGCAGTTGCAAATATCGCAGCTCTGCTATAAACAGGCACAATGCAATAATGTCTAAAAGATTTTCTACGAACGCAGAAGAAGAAGAAGTAGAAGAAGACCAGTATGATTACGGACACCAGAAGTTGCAGACACCTTGGGCTTAAGGGTGTATGAGACAGAAGACATGGCCAGAGATCCAGAGGCTATTCCGTGGGCTATGATGAGGGCGATGTTCTGCAACGGACTTGTTGCATGATGATGATGATATGACTCAAGCAAGTATGCAGAATATGAGTTTGTGAATCACTGATTGATCCAGACACAAATCATTGATTCCTGTGTAAATCACAAATCATACTTTGCTAAATAGCTGCCTTCCAATACAATTGATCTGGACTGCCAGGTACACACAACCTAACATCATTATCATCAAGTGCCCTGCCAACTGGGGTAGGTGTTCATATCTCTCCACAGATTTCGGTCTTTGGTTTTCTGGATCAACTCTGCTGATGATATTCTTCCATGCCACCGTCTCAATCCATCCAGCATCATTTCTCTTGGTCTGCCTCTGCCCCTTTTCCCCTCGATCTTTCCATTTGTCATGATGTTCTCCAATGCCTCTCCCCTCATCACATGACAGAAGAAAGCTTTTTGTCTCTTTCTTATTGTTGTAAATAATGTTCTAGTTTCATTAGCCTCTCTCAGGCAATCGTCGTTAGTTACTCATTCCAAGAAATACAAACCATTCATCTCAGGAACCACATCATACCTCTGTTGCTTCCAAGTTCTTCCTAATTTAGCCTAACTGGAGTACCAGCAAATGTCTTGGGAAATAAAGGCGGTCGAGATATTGACCACATCACCCAGAGCTGATTGGTCTATACAAATATGGGTCCAACACCAAATGCCCAGTGCGCTTTAAGGTGTGCATATCTTTACAGAACGTCACAGTCAACCCCAGTATTGTTTGGCTGTTTGTGATTTCTTGGCAAGTTTACATTCAGTAGTTTGCCATTGCTTTCTGAAAGATCGGCACTCATACCATTTTATAAAAACCAACGCAGGCAGTCTGCTGCCTAATCGCTCGTAGCTGTGTTTCAAACATGGTATGCAGGAATACAAACTGCTTCTGTAACCCCTTTGCAAATAGCAAAGTACTGAATGAAGGTCAGATTGCCTAGTAATTCATAAACAGCCAACAGAGACTAGATGTGATTGCAGTGTATTGCAAAGAACATGTGATTTGTTAGGGAATATGCTCAGGCCTAATACTTCACACCCCCAACAGCTGTATGTGTTCCACTAACTTTACCTGTCATAACAATATATGGTCAGGGAATTATATTTATCTTTATGTTAATAGAATGTGTTTCTGTTCCTTTCAGGTTATTCTGCTTCTTCCTCGCGTTATTATTGGAAGACAGCTGTTTAGCAAGGTAAGGTTTGTGAGTTATACAAGAGTGAATGATATATTCCTTGATCAGTTTGTGATTCTCCTCCTCCTCCTCCTCCTCCTCCTCCTCCTCCTCCTCCTCCTCCTCCTCCTCCTCCTCCTCCTCCTCCTCCTTCTTCTTCTTCTTCTTCTTCTTCTTCTTCTTCTTCTTCTTCTTCTTCTTCTTCTTCTTCTTCTTCTTCTTCTTCTTCTTCTTCTTCTTCTTCTTCTCCTCCTCCTTACTCTTCTCCTTCATCTTCACCTTCTTCTTCCTTTTCTCCTTCTCTTCTTCTTTGTTCCTGTTTCAAGGGGGTGTGTCATCTCTAGTTAAGCACCTCATAGGTCAGTGTGTTTGACTTACAGCGTGCATTTGGGTAAAGTTTTGCTTCCTCTAGACAAGTTCCATCCAAGGTTAAGGATGCTCTTTACAATTTCCTACTGCCAAAGAATCTTAAATATTCTCAGCATGAATGCTGGAGTCATGCTAGTGCAGTGACTTGCTTGCCTGCCTTTGGTCATGTGTTCAAGTCTCTAATAAGGCTTATTTTTATTTGACTGACCTGGGAAAGTAGGCAGCAGGAGATGTCCTGGGATGTAGAAATGGTAGGCATTAAAATGACCACATCATCCATCAAGTAGCATTTGGTCTGTTGAAATACAGGGCTAGAGCTATATGCACAGTATACCTTAATACGTGTAACAGTTTCCTTCACATTTGGTTATGATTTTTCCCCCCTTCGAAAACCATGCATTTTCAGGTGCCAAGTAAACATTTCTAAGCACCATGGCAGCTGGGTCGGCCTGTATTTGTCCAACTCACCCTGTAATTGTCCAACTCACCCTGTAATTGTCCTGTATTTGTCTAACCAGTGGCCCTGTATTTGTCCCAGCCACCCTGTAGTTGTCGACCCCTGACTATGGCCTATGATATGTGACAGTCTTATCACTTCACTTCTGCATACCTGTTTAAGGATGGCTTTCATTGGTATCTCTATGAGTTCTCCAGTCTCTCATAGATCACTCGAGGATAATCTCAACACAGTGCACAAACTTTGTATGCCCGGCAAGGAATCAAATGTCTGTATACCAGAATCAAAGACTGAACTAAAGCAGCAAACTTGGTGGTGAAGAGCAACAACAACAATCAGAATACTATATACACACACAGTTTAAAACTGGTCTCACAGCACAAACTTGTTGTGTGTATTTGGAGTGTTAGAACCATCACATTTCTGAACCTTCTAATGCACAGAGGTAGCCAGCCGGTTTTTCCCTCCCATAGTGACCTGCAAACCGAGGTATCGAACCCTTTTCCAACCACAACCATGCCATTTTCAGTGCAACTTGCTGACTGTTCCACCAACATAATTGCTAAGCTTACTATACATTTATTGTTTAATATATTACATGCTTATCTTAAGAAAATGCATTTCAGTTACACCAGTGGTAAATGGCCAACGTGTGATTATATTCTCGGTGTACAGTGTGTGAACCTTGTGTAAAGCTACAGGAGTTTGTGTTGTACTCAACTGATCAGCTTGTTGTCATCTTAGTGTGAATCCTGTGTAAAGCTCTAGGAGTTTGTGTTGTAGTGAACTAATCATCTTCTTGTCTTCTATCTCCAGCTCACAATGATGCTACACCACACTAGTGTATTGGTGGAATGAGAACATCGCTGGGAACGATTCCTCTGCCGGACACAGTCAGCAGGCACAACACGTCGCTGATCAGCTTGGGTCAGGTCCGATCCGGCCCACGGGTCACCAATGAATATGTGGATAGTCCTCGTGTTCATGCTTTGCAACCGCTCAAGACCCAGTTGGTTTCGGTAGTAGGAGGAGGAGGAGGCAGCTCACCAGGTTTTGCTCATCGTGTTATTCTGCCCTCGCCACCGGGGGAAAGAAATGGTAGACACCAACGACCTGTTCTAACATCCTTACCAACAACTATAGTTACTCAGCAACCATTGCCGAAGTATCCGCCTCTGAAACAGGAACCCGTAACTTCATTGGATGGAAACAGGGAAGGAGAAGAAAGCCAAAGTGGTAACCCTTCCGTTGGAGCTAGCCATGGAGATAGCATCATTTGTGATAAGTGTGGGAAGTGTCGCTGTTCGGCCTGCACCGAGCCTCGTACGCTGCCATCTCGTTGGTGTTGCCATGACACCTGTGAGGTGAGTCTGAACAAAGCACTGGATGTTTGTACCTGCTTCTGTTGCATCAAGTGCATCTTCTATCATTGCGGTGCCGAGGAAGACAACGAGTGTTACGAGAAACCTTGTGGATGCAGCTCCACCCCTCACTGCTGCCAAAGGTGGACTGTGATGGGCATGATGGCTCTGTGCCTCCCGTGTCTCTGGGCGTACTGGCCGGCCAAAGCATGTCTGACTGGCTGCACCTTGTGTTACAACCACTTCCGCCGCAGCGGTTGTCAGTGTCATGAACAGCCTGAAGCCAGGACCTCGGTGCTTTCAGGAGCTGAATCGGAAATGAAAGTGTGTACAAGTGGTGGAGGCAGGGCGAACAAAGGGAGCGGCTGCTCCAGACATTCACAGACTCGGCGGCTGTTAATAGAATCCGACTCTTCTAGTGCATAAATTACCAGGTGATACTTCACTGCTTCAAGTCTCAGTTAGAATCTCGGGACTTGTATAGTCTAGCTGCTTCAGATGTTGTTCTATCTGTTGTTATATGTATATTGATTAGTATTATTATTATTATTGTTGTTGTTATTAGACGTCACCATGGTAGTGTTGTAGGTTATGTACCCACTGCCGTGGAGTTCCAAGGTTTGATGACAGTGACACTTTGACTCAGTATAAATACACCAGGATAGTATGTGTGAGAGAGAGGTGAGAGAGTTTGTGGGTGTGTGAGAGAAAGAAGAGAGTTTGTGGGTATGAGAGAAGAGGGACAGCTTGTGTGTGTGAGAGAGAAGAGACAGAGATTGTGGGTATGTGAGAGTAAGAGAGCAACTGTGTGTGTGTGAGAGAGAGAGAGATAAATAGAGAGTTCATGCCATAATAAACCAAGACTATAATTTATCTCTACAATATAACATAGAAGTGGACAGATTGTGAATGAATAAATATTATCACTTATTATTACTCATCTCCAGGGTAGAGCCAAGGGCATGGTTGGTTGATTGGTTGATTGGTTGTGAATATTCTAGAAAACTTTAACAATTCAGATTGGTGCTAGGTCATCAGAGACCAGTTAGGGGCTTGCATCAGTCGGAGTCAAGCCACTGTTGAGACCTTTCAACTGACCACACACTGAAGTGCCATCTACATAGTGTTATACAGCCCTTCTTCAAGCTCTGGAACCAGCTGTGTACAAAACTGGTATTAGAACCCGTGGCGAAGTGGTCAAGCCGTTTGACTCAGGCTCCGAAGATTGTGGGTTCGATTCCAGGCCGCATCCTTCAGTTCACGAGTGAAATGTTTCAGAGACTCCTGTGGGTCATCGCTAGAGCTACGGAGTTCGTGCTTTGTGTGATGCTTTCCGCACTGCAGAAAGAGACCGAGCCATATGGGATGAAAACCAGGTGCAATGAAGTTGACTTTTAAGTGACTTTTTTTTAGAACTTAACATCTTAGTTTAGTTTAGTCGTTGGATCAACATCATGGCACACGGATTAACCCATAAGTGCTCCGTTTTCCTCCTAACTCAAACCTGAGTTTGGAGAAACTCAGCTCAATGCACGAACTCTGTTGCATCGGCGAGCATCCTGAAATACTTTGGGTAGATTTTTAACTCGAAATTTTGCCCGGGCAGTGCCGTAAGGCTACTCTTTTTCGATTTTAAACTGCCAAGGGATTTTTTACGAGCGCAACAATACACTCGGGTGTCTGATCTCACTACCCAGAGACCAGGGGAAATTTTTATTACTGGAAGTCCAGGTGGATTTTTTAAATAAATCCCTGTCCCCACTGGGGCCTGAACCCGGGACCTCCAGCACTCGAGGCGGACACCATACCTCGAGTCCACTCAGCCCCCTCATTAACATCTACAAATAGGTATATTAGAATGTTAAGTTAATAAAGTTAGTTGCATATCCTTTACAGGATGCCGCAGTCAACCCCAGCATGTTTTTGACTGTGATTTCTTGGCAAGTTTACATTCAGTAGTTTGCCATGCTTTCTGAATGACTGGCACTCATACCATTGTATGAAAACTAGTGCATGGTGGTCTGCTTGCAAATTGCTCTCAGCTGTGTTTCGAGCGCTGTATGCAGGATTGCAAATTGTGTTTATAACCAGTTCATCACAGTACGGGCTATATTAGAAGGTAACCTGGTGATAATTTAGCAGAAGACACACTGGCTGGGAGCAGGCTCAGGTTGGTCATGGTTCCTTCATGGGTTTGAGGTGTTTCATTGGTGGTCGATTCCATCCCACTACACCAGGGGAATGAGCAGGTTATAATTTGTCAGAAGACACACTGGCTGGGAGCAGGCTCAGGTTGGTGTTGGTTCCTTCATGGGTTTGAAGTGTTTCATTGTTGGTCGATTCCATCCCACTACACCAGGGGAATGAGCAGTGGTTCACTGGACTAGATGTAGGTCCCAGGCATGGTTCTCACATCAGGAGGCATTTCTCTTGTGTTGGTCCACTGAACTCAGGCAAAGGATGTAATTGCCATCAGATAGCATGATACAGCAAGGCATCTATACACCCAAGAGTGACTAGAGCAGGAGTCAATTATTAACATTATTGCAGTTATCACTTGCCTCCATACTTCAGAGACTGGTTGTCAGCCCTCTTGTTTGCTCACACTCTTCTGAGTTTAATCCTCAAAAAGGGTCAGCTTTATATCTGTATCGCCACAGTTCACACGTTGACCAGGCTTTTGTAGCATTAATTAGTGCTGGATGGTCTTCTTTTGTGTAAAGAATTTTCTGGAAATTGTTTAGTAAAGAAGGAAGGGCAGTGAGTAACGGAACTGTTTACTCCCTGATTATTCCATAACCTAGTATGTGTACAGACCTGTATATGTTTTTGCCATAGGATTATCTACTGCCATGAAAGTGTAAGCTCATAACGTTTGTCATAGATTGTCATCAGTATTATTAGGACAGGGTCTTCTGTGGATGTTGATATGCTCAGAACAGGACAGCCATAAGACACTTATGCACCCCAAGGGTAGAAGAGGACAGACAATGAATGCTGTTGTTATTATTATTATTATTTACATGTTTATGTCAGCATTGTTAATATGAGAAGTAAATGTTCATTGCACATCGTTGGATAAATTTCACATCCTTCAGTCAGCTTGCCGAAATGTGATAAGTCTTTTTTTTTTCCAATCAAACTACCATCATGCTTTCAGTTGGGTTCTGTCACATTGACTGCTCTTGTATGCTGAACATTGTCTGTACACGTATTATTTTTTTTTTAATGGGTTTCCCTGTTGGCTTGCAGAAGTGGTCCTCATCTTCATGTGTGTAGAGTCCTTATGCAGTTGTAAACTTCTATAGTTGTGAGTAACTCAGTACTGCAGACTTAACACTTTCAGTCTTCAGCAACGTGTGATGTGTTGTTCTCATCATGTACACAATCTGCAGTTATTTTTAGGAGGTTTATATCAAAGCAGACTGCCTTGTGTTAGTTTCCATACAATGCTATGAGTGCTGGTCATTCAGAAACAATGGCAAACTACTGAATGTAAACTGGTCAATAAATCACAAACACCCAAAACGTGCTAGAGTTGACTGCTCTGTTCAGTAAAATAACTTCTATATCAAAATGTTGCGTTGTTTCTGGGAGGTTCATATCAAAATTTTGAGTTGTTTCTAGTAGGTTCGTATCACAGTCTGTCCTTATTTCTAGGTTAATGTTAAAATCTTAATGTTGTTTCTAGGTGGTTCACATCAAATCTTGCATTGTTTCTAGGATTGTTTCATATCAATATCTTTCGTTATTTCTAGGTTGATATTAAAATTGTATGTTGCTTCTTGGAATTTCATATCAAAATCATGTGTTGTTTCTAGGAGATTCCTGTGTAAAAATCTGATCTCATAACTAGAATGTTCAAGTAAACATTCAAGAATTCTGCTTCTAGTGTGTAAGACAATTATTAGTTTAGAACTGCATACAGACTTTATGGACCTGCGCATTTTGTGGTGCCTGTTCATGTGGATGATATTCATATTACAAAAGAATCATTACTGCGAAATAGGGCTCTGATGACTTCTTGTTATATGTACAATATTTGTTAATGTTTAGTCTGCTGATTTATATCTATTGTTGCCTGAACACACGTTAGGTAGTAAATTATGTTCCTTTTTTTTTTCCCGTTTGCTCGCTCGTTCGCTTTGAAACCGAGCGTAGTCCACATTGGACTGATTTTTGCATGTTGGCTAGCTTTGCCTATTACCAGTGTCCCCTGCCATCAGTTAAACCCGCTCTGACTTGTGAGGTATTTGTAAATTATGTCCCCACATCTAGAACAAGAAATCAATGTTAAGTCCAGCTGACTAGAGACAAGAGCTCAACACCCCACCATCAACACCTCACCACCATCAACACCCCACCATCAACGCCCCACCATCAACACCCCACCATCAATACCCCACCATCAACACCCCACCATCAACACCCCACCATCAACACTCCAGAGGTTTAAGACTGAGTGCTCTTGAACCTTTCGGCCACATGACTTCCATGTTGGGGTATCATTGCGGGAGTTCAGTATTCTCCAATAGTTTGAAATCACCAGTAGCAGATCTCTGAATTGGCAAAATGTTAAATTTAGATGACCTACCTACAAGAGTATATTTCCAATCAAATGATGACTGAATCTGCAGCCTTGATCAGACAACAAGAATGCTTTGTTGGGAGGGAACAAAGAGGATAGTCAGCCAACACAAATCTGGGTCAGAAGCCATTACAACCTGAGGGAGATCTGAGCACATATGGATTGAATGGTTTGATTTGTTGCGAGGGTAATCGTTCAACAAACAGTATAGTTACAGTATGCCTCAATGAGGCACGCCCAAGCAGAAATGTCCGGCTGAAGTTGGGGTCCTTTTAGCCAAAGTATAAGTTAGTATTGCTGTAATGTTAATTTCAGCATACTAAAGGAAACAAATAAAATATATACTGTCTTTCAAATACATAAGGCAGAAAGAAGAACAAACACGTATATACAACAAGAACTCGGTATTCATGAGGATTGGTTATTTAGACAGTCAGAAATGAGGAAAGTTAAATCTTCTAGACACATACAAAGACATGAGAGTTTTGGTTATTTAGACAGTCAGAAATGAGGAAAGCTAAATCTTCTAGACATATACAAAGACATGAGAGTTTTTGTTGTTTAGACTGTCAGATATGAGGAAAATAAAATCTTCTAGACACATACAAAGACATGGAAGTTTTGAAAAGATAATTATGGAGGAGTGTACACCAGAGAGAAGGAGTGTACCAGAGAGGAAGCCCACAACAAGATGTTATAGATGATTTACACATGGCATCAACATATGGATGACATCCGGCTTATGTTAATAAGGAATTTCGAAAAACTATTATTGGAGTGAAATTTTGTTTAAAAATAGAAACTGGGTGAATGAAGGAATGAGAAAAGCCTTAGAGATAAACCAGTTCATGAAGTAGGTCATTATCATTATCAGGTGTCAGTCTGAGATCTGGTGGTGTTCAGTAATGCCACATCACTGTCCCATGTTCTTGGAAGTTCTCTCTAGCTCTGTTTGAGACTGACCTCGCATACACCTGTGTGATGTGTTTTTGGGATATGTAAAAATACTATGTCTTCTTGTCCTGGAGCCATTGTCTCTCAGAATCAGCTCTTTGTGACTTATATTCTTGTATGAGATACGGCACAGGTTGTTGCATTGTTCCGTGCTGCCTTTAGGACATATTCTACAAATGGCAAGACTTCAAGAGCAAAGGAGTGGAAGCTGGTGTGGTGTACTTTCTTGATGGGTAGTCCTCATTCAGTGAATGTTGTCACTTTGACCTTTGGTCAGTGAACATTGCTAATGGGATCACTTGGTCTGTCAATAATGCTATTGGGATCATATGATCTGAATATTTCCACTTTTGACCCTTGATTAGTAAATATTGCCACTTTAATCTTTGGTCAGTCAATGTGGACACTTTCATCTGTGATCAACTGCTGCTGCTACGTTCATATTTGATTAAAGTATGTTGCCACTTTAATCTGTGTCCATTCAGTGTTGCCACTTTTATCTTTGACATTCATTGTGGCCACTTTCATCTTTGGTCAATTGATGTTGCCACTTTCATCTTTGACCATTCAGTGTTGCCACCTTCATCTATGACCATTCATTTTGGCCACTTTCATCTTTGACCATTCAGTGTGGCCACTTTCATCTTTGACCATTCAGTGTGGCTACTTTCATCTTTCACCAAGCAGTGTTACCATTTGCATCTTTGGTCAGGAATTGTTGCCACTTTTGTATTGCATTCATGGATGTTGCCACTGTCATATCATTAAGGACCATTAGCTCTGAACACACACCCCCAGTGCACTGCCCAAAACACAGCACCGTTGGAACAGCTGTAGAAAGTGGGTTTTGAGAATCAGGAATGTTTATTGATTCTGGTCAAAGCCAAGGGAGATTTCAGAGGCCAACACTGGACACCAGAAACGAAAGCCAGAGGCACACTAGATTTAAAATCAATACCTCCAAGCTCTTACCTTGCTGAGTGAAGAAGCCTGTGCACTTCTAATCTTTAGCAACTTGGGATAGTGTAGAAGCAGAGGAGGGTCTGATGGCGGGGTTGTTAGGCTCTCAGGTCAAATCATGCAGGCTCAGCCACATGTAGGCACAGAAGTTGCAACTATTGCTGAGATCAGTCATGTAGCTTTCAGTAATCAGCATGCAAAAGTAGTCTTCGAATTGTGGTGGTGTACTGGGTAGTACACATGCTTGCCACCCAGCAGATTTGGTTTAGTTTCTAATGGAGAGAGTTCTTATCTGTCTGGACACACTCTGGGGTTGGACACACTCTGGGGGTGACCCCTGCCCTAGGAAATGCATGCTATATATTTCTCTGATAAAGAAAAGCTGGTGGGTCATTAGAAACTGATGTGGGTAGATTACCATACCTGTACATATATGGTACGTATGTATATACTGTAAACATAAGTATGTGGATATTGTTTATATGTCTTAATATTATAACTATTCTATATGTATATATTCTAGACGGTTACTGGCAGAAACGTTATATTTGACTCACGATGATTGTTATGTATATGAATATAAAGTCTGGTTGATTCTTCAGTGAGTTGTTTGTGTTTTTGTTGTTGGTTTCCTTCGTTTTGTGTGGAGCTATGATGACGTACTGGTCAGCCTACTTACCAAGTTAATGAAATGATGACATAGTGATCAGTCTGCTTGCCAAGTTAATGAATGAAGTGATGACGTAGTGGTTAGTCTGCTTGCCAAGTTAATGAATGAAGAGATGACGTAGTGGTTAGTCTGCTTGCCAAGTTAATGAATGAAGAGATGACGTAGTCTGCTTATCAAGTTCATGAATGAAATGATGACATAGTGGTTAGTCTGCTTGCCAAGCTATGAATGAAATGATGACGTAGTGGTTAGTCTGCTTACCAAGTTCATGAATGAATCAACAAAATACGAGAATCAGAATCAGTAAGCTTTACTAGAACACGATTACAAGGAACAAAATGGAGGTTGCATCGGAAGCCTTCGTCAGCAGACAAACAACAAACGTACACGGATACAACTACATGAAAACTCTACGTGACAATATATGTATACAAGTAACTAATCTGTTTCCTTTGTATGGACTAAACACGTGTGTGATTGGAAACTGCCTGTATGGTTATAATAATGTGACTGTGACGGGAACCAAGTTAATAGTGCAGTTATAAATTCGGTCAAAGGAATAGCTGTAAATCAAAATCATTGGAGCAGTTATAAATTCGGTCAAAGGAATAGCTATAAATCATATCAATGGAGACATTCTGAATCAAGCCAATGGAGCAGTCATAAATGCAATAAAAGGAACATCTATAAATAAAATCAATGGAGAAAGTCTGGATCAAGTCAATAGAGCAGTTATAAATTGAATGAAAGGAACAGCTATAAATAAAATGAAAGGGGACATTCTGAATGAAGTTAAAGGTGCCGTTATGAACCCAGTCAAAAGAACGCTGTAAATCGGGGCAATTCTAGCAAGTCAATGAAGCAGTTATATCGAGACAGTAAGATATATCTATAGATGAAATTATTGAGACAGTTGCTAAACAAGGACACTGGGACAAGTCTGAAGAGCAACTCGGTGGGGTGGTTGTGAAGCAAGTCGGTATGGGCGGTTATCAGCAGCCCACTGGTGCTGTCGTAAGCAAGTCATTGGGGCAACTTTGAAGCAAGTCATCGGGCAGTTGTGAAGGAAGTCATTGAGGCAATTCTGTAGCAAGTCAGTGGGCAACTTTAAAGCAAGTCAAATGGGGTAATATTGTGTAACAAGTTAATGAGGAAATTCTCTAGCAAGTCAATGGGACAGTTCTTTAGCAATTCAATGGGGCAAATTTGTTCAACAGCCAGCGATGAGTCATGCTATTAATCGTTCCCACCGCTATCTGATTAAAAGTTCTCATGGTCTTCCCTCTCAGTTTTAACAAGTTAATGAGGCAATTCTCTAGCAAGTCAATGGGACAGTTCTTTAGCAAGTCAATGGGGCAAATTTGAAACAAGTCACTTGAGTTGAGTTAAGAACCGGCATCACTGCACTCAGGACATTCCCATACGTGCTCCCCTCGTTCAACAGCCAGCGATGAGTCATGCTATTAATCGTTCCCACCGCTATCTGATTAAAAGTTCTCATGGTCTTCCCTCTCAGTTTTGAGATTCTTCCAGAACCCCTGCCGATCCCCCGCAATCTCATTCTTTCCACATATGGGTTCTGAATCTATTCCTCCGCCTTGTCCACCTGGTCCCACAAGCGCACGACCACCTTCCCCTTGTCCATGGGCAATCTGCCGCTAGGAGGTGCATTCCCTGCTAGCCTATAAGCCTGTTCATTCCCCCGTACAACCGCATGGCCAGGGCAAAATATCCATACAATTCTCACAATCTGTCACCTCTGAAGCGACGATAGCCATTCCACACGGAACATTCCTTTCTCCACCTTACTAAGCACACTCTTTGAATCCATAATGAATACAATGTGTGTTGCAGTAGTCTCCTCCAGCCAACGGAATGCAGCTGTTACTGCCTCCACCTCCATTCTCATGCCGTAGGTCGTAGTCTAATATGCCAGACTCCTTTTTCAAGACTCGCCCATTAGCCTTTGCAATAAAACCCCAGCTGCTACGTCTGTTTCTTACCACTGACTCATCGGTGTAGATGACTATGTCGCCTTGATGTGTGTTACTCTGGATCAGCTGTTGACTTCAAACTCAGTGCGGTCCGCTGTCCATTCTCTGCACTCACGACCCAGTGTTATTATTACATTGTGCCAGTCCGTCATGTCTTCCGGTACTTCAACCCACCCTTTTTCACGATCGATGGTCTCTAGATCACACACCTGACGTATAGAAAGTTCCGCCTGTGCCATCCAGGACCTGCCTCTTCTTAGTCTATGACTCTTGACTATATCCATGGCTGCATGCAGCGAGTGATCTCTATCTGCAGCAACTCTCAAGTACCATTTGGCTTGAAGGACCCAATTCCTGTCCGTCATTGTTGGTAGTGCAAGGATATGCCTCATGCATATAATTGGTGTGTCCTTTCTGCTCCCCAGGATTGCCCGCATGGCAGCATTTTGTATGCGCTCCAACCTTTCAAGCTGGCTCTTTGATACTGTCAGCAGCCCCAAACGATACTCATGACAGATATTATTAACTGCTGAAAGAGCCTGTAAAGCAGTTAATAATGTCTGATCTACCCCGGTTGCTGCCATAGCCCTCAATGCATTGAGTCCCCTATCAGCTTTCACCACCAAAGCCTCCACATGATCCTTAAAAGACAAACACCTGTCAAAGGTCATACCCAAGTACTTCAATTTACTCTCTCGACTAAGAGGACATCCATTCAATATAATACTTGGGACATCTGCCTTGACGTTCCGGTTATCCAGGGAGTACCACACGACCGATGCCTTGTCTGGGTTTATAACGCCCCCTGCGTCCCTGCACCACTCTGTCACCCTGTTTACTGTCTTCCGCCAAATGCCCTGTCTCTGCCCTGTCTGTACGCCAGCACATCATCTGCAAATAACAAGATTCTACCCACACCTGGTGTCTCAATAGCTGCGATTTTGCTGGTGTAGACTGTCCTACTGGCAGTAATAGTAAAAGGGTCAGAAGTCCAGGAACCCGTGCGCAGTGCAACCTTGCGCTCATACTGGGACCGCCGCAACCCATCTAACAAGGCAAGGGCAGACCTCCATGTCCAACAGTGTGTGTATCAACCGATCATACCTGACCATATTGTATGCATCCTCCAGGTCAAGAACTACCGCCACTGTCTCTTGTTTGTCCTGGAAGCTCTCATAGACATCAAATGCACCCTCCAGGTCAAAGAGCTACCGCCACTGTCTCCTGTTTATCCTGGAAGCCCTCGTAGACATCAAATGCAAAAGTTGCAGCATTGGCCCAGGTGTCCTTCCCAGGCCGGTAACTTCCGAGCCCTTTGGGAGCAGATTACGACATTCCAAATGTCGCTAGAGCCTGCGTGCTACTATCTTTTCGAGGATTTTTCCATACGTGTTTTGCAGGGTTATGATTCGGTATTCATTAAGTCTGGAGTGATCCTTACCTGGCTTTGGGAGTGGGACCAGGTAACTATGCAGCAAATCGTGGGGTAATTCCGCCGTATTGATGCTTAGGTTGAAACAAAGAGCCATCTCCTCCAAGTCCCCATCATTTATGTTGCTCATATGGGAGTACCTCACCCCATCTGGACCTGGCGCTGTGTCTTTAGCCAGCTTCAGTACCCGTCTAATATCCTCCACTTTAATCTCAGTCTTCCTTCCTAGCGATCCGTGACAAGGCTTCTCTGACGTTATCTCTAATTGCCCTATCTTCCTGATCCGTCTGTTTTAAAAACCGTGCAAGAAAAGCCTCCCTTTTGTCCTTGTCAGTTGTCATAGGTCGGTTGTTATCATCATAAATGGTGCCATGTGTACCAGGCATCGCCTGTCTCTGAAACGCGTCAATGGAGTAACTTTGATACAAGTCAATGGTGTATCTTTGAAACACGTCAATGGAGTAACTTTGAAACACGTCAGTTGGGTACATTTTAAACACATCAGTGGGTTAACTTTGAAACGAAGTCAGTGGGGCAATCATAAAACAAGCGTCAATCAAGTGACTGATACAATTATAAATCAGGTGAATGAGACAGTTATAAATAGTTGAAAGATCTTAATCAAGAGAACGAGGAAGGCCTCAGTCATGTGAAAGAGGCAGCTATAAATCATATCAATGCAACTATAAAGCAGTTTAATGGGGCAGTTCTGGGGAAAGCCAGTAGGACAGTTATAAATCAAATCGGTGGGGCAGTTATAAAGTAAGTAGGTCAACACGGTAGCTCTGAAACAAGTAAACAGGAGCAGTTACAAAGCAAGCCAGTGGAACAATTATATATCAGTTTGATAATGCAATTATATAGCAAAACAATGGGGCTATTTAACTAGTCAAGCAAACAGTTATAAAGCAGTGAATGCAACAGTTCTGTATCAAATTAGATTTGGTATATGCAAATCAAAACCAGCCTAAGTATCTGGGTATATAATACATGGTGCTCCCAGAAGGTTAACCCCGTCAACAAATGCCGCAGAAGTCGGATGTGTCGGCCTAACGGCGCAAGAACGCAGCTCTGCTGTAAACAGGCACAACGCAATCACGTCCGGGAAAAAAATCTCCGGATGAACGCAGAAGAAGAGGAAGAAGTACATGGTGTATTTTTAATGACTGTGGGGTGTTTGAAGATATTGCTGTTCCATGTTTTGTATTTACCTTTTATGTTGGTTGCATGTACTCCATAGAGAGTAAATACAAAACTTGGAGCGGCAATATTTTCGAAAACCCCAGTCATTAAAAATACCTCATATTGTTAACAAATCGTCTCTCGATTAGTGATGTGGTCAGTAAGTATTATGCGGGGCTTCTGTACTTCCCAGAAAATGTCATGGAGCAAATGTTAAGCCTGCATGGGGCCTGGTGAAAAACATATTCTTGTCTCAAAGGGGATTCGAACCCGTGACCACGGCGTGAGCAGGCAAGCATATTAGCCACAGCGCCACCCTTCCATCCATTTGTAAGAAGGGGAGGGAGAACTTTCCACCACGTTCAACCAGTCTCTGTGGCGTTGGTTATAGTTGTGGTGGTTCATGGTGCTGTTTAAGTTTGTCTCGTTTTCAGCGCCAGTGTTAATTGGCTTTTCAATCTTAAAGCGTTTATGCATGTGACGTCAGCTGGGGCATTGGTCGGCGGGTTCTCCTTTGTGTCCGTCTCCTCTGGCGGTTTCTTTGGTCAGTGTTAACTTCTGGCGACTGTTTTTATGGGATGCAATCCTTATAAGGACTAAATAGCCACCGCGATCCCGGCATAATTATGTACCTGACGCCTAATCCTTACCTGGTCTACTACCTGTCACATATATCTCTCTCTACCAGCCCATCTATCGGTGAACAGCATGGTAGAAAGGATACAAGCCCACGCGCTTAAACGTCCGCTGCTCTTATGGAAAGGTAGCGAGTTCAACCCCTCAGCTGTTCAGATTAGCTAAAGTGTTGACTTCTTGCCCTGGAATTGGAGACGTACATAACCAGTATCGCAGAAGTCAGAGTGGGGTCGCCTGATGGCGAGGGAAACTGGTAATAGGAAAAGCTAATCCACACGCAAACATCACTCCAGTGCACTCCCTAGTGGTGGCAACTACTAGTAGTAGTAGAGTAGCCTGTATATGGACTACGCTGGAGTTCAAAGCGAGCGAACGAAACTGGAATAAAACAACTACCTACAGAACTTACGTTTCTACAGTCGCATGCAGCTCTTATCGGCCCAGTCATTGTTGGAAGCATTTCAGGAAGCCCTCTTTGGGAATATAGTACCGTAGAGTTCCGCATAATGTCTTCTCGTGACTCAAATCGGGTCTTCCTCGGCTTCAGCCAAAAAAAAAAAATCTAATCGCAGGGAGCCATGTCGAGAGAGTAGGGCGCTTGAAGAACTAGAGAAATACTGAGAGTGACCTAGAAAAGGTGAATTAGATGCGAAGAATGGGCAGGTGCGTTGTCAAGATGGAGCGGTCAAATTCTTGCTTAGTGAAGAACGGAATGGACTTGGGGAAAAGAACGGAACAAATAATGCTTTATACATATTACGAACACTAACAGAGAGACACAGAAAGATCTATACTTGTGCTTCATTAAAAAAAAAAAAAAAATCTTGAGAGGTAGTGGTACCGACTTCGTTATACCGGGTTTTATCCTTGTATGGCTCGATCTATTTTGCTGAACGGCCTGCTGACAAGTACAAACTCCAGCGACGACCTCCAGGAGTCTGAGAAAATTGCACTCTTGAACCGAGTGATGTAATCAAGAATCGAATCCACAACCTTCGTAGCGCGAGGCAGGCGGCGAAAGCTCTTTGTCACGGAGACTTTATAGACGACATCGCAGCATTTGAGGAAGTAAAACATAATAACATTACAAAAACATTCGAGAGTCTTAACAGAGACGAAAATGATGTCAGAATAATAAACAATATTTACGGGAAACAAGTAGCAGAAATCGTAATAGGAAAATAAGGAGAGCAAGTATAAACAGACAAAGCAAGGTTTAAGAAAAGGGTGTGTTTTTTTGTCACCGCAATATATATATATTTGCCGGTCTCCCTAGCTGAGGGGTTAGCAGCTTTCTCCGTAACCCCGAATACTCTCATGGTTGGCGTGAGCGCACGAGAACTTGAAGGGGTTCGAGTCGCGCCAGTGACTTATGAGAGTATGGAGCCGGTCGCTCAGAAAGTCGTGGCGTGCTGATGAGCGTAATCTAGCCTAGAAATCAACATACAGCTGAAAGATTCTGGTGATGACCGCAATATCCTGAAACAGGATGGAAACGCGAAAAAAAAATTATATATATATATATATATATATATATATATATATATATATATATATATATATATATATATATATACGACCACTGCCTATTCTTCAAGTAAGCATCCTCCCGTCTCTGTTCCATCCTAAACCACTTTGTTATTTAATATTGTCCAGTTATTTCAATTTCTC
Organism: Cepaea hortensis; assembly: GCA_963921405.1. Taxonomy (NCBI): domain Eukaryota; kingdom Metazoa; phylum Mollusca; class Gastropoda; order Stylommatophora; family Helicidae; genus Cepaea; species Cepaea hortensis. The sequence goes on from OY992879.1 coordinate 78,189,088, forward strand.
AGACATAATGCTGTTTATGTGCCAGTTTTCTTCGGTGATACATATGCAAGATGACGCCCGAGAAGAACATGGATTGACGACATCAAAAACATTGTACAATCACACGGAATGACACTATCCATTGCCACCCACCGGGTGCCGGAACGTCGACTATATTCCCCACGAAGCTTGACGGCAACAGTAGAAGATGAAGATGATTATGAAGATGATGATGATGATGAGGATGATGAGGATGATGATGATGATGATTTTTTGTTTGCGCTCGCTCGCTTTGAACTCAAGCGTAGTCCATACGCACTATTTTTTATAGTAGTGATGGACTAAATTTTGCGTATGGATTAGCTTTCCCTATTAACAGTGTCCCTCGTCATCAGGCGAACCAACTCCGACTTCAGAGGTACTTGTATTTTACGTCCCCAAGTCAAGGACGACAGGTCAACATTTAAGTCCAGCTGTCTTGTGTAGAGGTGTGTTAGTTTAGTTTAGTCGATGGATCAACATCACGGCACACGGGTGCAACCCATAAGTGCTCCGTTCTACTTGTGACTAATCGTCCCTGGAGGAAAGTGGACTCGACAAGCACATCTTTAATATCCTTCTACTATTGGGAGTATTGAATGACTTTTGTCTACACTCCTCCCTTCCGTCTTTCATACACTATCTCTCTCTCTCTCTCTCTCTCTCTCTCTCTCTCTCTCTCTCTCTCTCTCTCTCTCTCTCTCTCTCTCTCTCTCTCTCTCTCTCTCCCCTTCATAACATACCCTGACAACAGTTTCTTCCAACAATTAATAACCTGTTTATTGTTGAAAACTATGTCAGTTGTATGTATTGAATGTGTATCTGTAGTTGTTAGTGTCTGCTAATGTGAGTGCAAGATAGGACTTGTAGCCGTTAGTCTTCGTAGTTTCTCTAGCCTATTCAAACGGCCAAAACATCAGACATTCACATAGAATTGAAACGGTCTCACCCTGGATGCTCCTTTCCGGCTTGAGTCTGGACTTCATCCAATTATGGAAAACAATTGTCAATGTTTTATCATCAGCAACATAATCCAATAAAGGTAAGTCACTGAAGTTCAGATATGTCCTGTTTTGGAAGGGAGTATAGTCCACCACTGAATACACATCATCACTGTATATAAATGTCTATTTCTATGTTAAATGTTCTCGTGTTCTTCAATGTTTCTTTTAGGTGATTACCTAATTGCACTATATTTTAGCCTATTTGCTCTGCTTGAATAAAGGTCTTTCACTGAAGTTCACCAAAACATATTTCTTGGCATTCGTTATGTCACCCCCTCTTATTGACTGTTTAGGTTGAATTTGCTATAGTGCAGTGTTTCCCAACCTTTTTTGTACCATGCCCCACTTAAGCCTTTCTAAAATTCATATTGCCCCCCTCCCCCGCCCCACGCCCCCCCCCCCTCAACATATACATTATTTTTAATATTCAAAAATTGAAATGTTCACTAAAGAAACTTGAATGATAGGTTTTAGGAAGAAATCACTAGGTAATTATTGAGCAAACACAGTAAGTAAATTTTCAAAACATATAATGGATAACTGAAATTCAAGTACAAAATAATTTTAATGAAAGATTTTTCTATATTATTTTAATTATTAGTAATTATTTATTATTTAAATTTAGTGAGATCCTTGCGCTTGATGCTTGCTGCAAAGAGATCTTATGTCAGGTTCCAATTTGGTTAACTTCAGTCTCAAGTCTCCCCGTTTTGTTATATTCAGCCGATTTCTTCCATTTTAGAATTGCCCCCCTTAACAGTCGAATTGCCCCCCTGTGGGGCGTGGGCCCCACGTTGGGAAACACTGCTATAGTGACATATTTTCACTGCACCTGTGAAGTGACTGAGTTAAGTGAAAGTTCTTTCCTTTATTATCAACACTGCTTTCTCTGTACAAGAGATGTACTGGTTTATCTTCTTTGATATGTCAGGCTGTGTAGTGGAACCTGGGTAATAAACATTAAATCAGATGATTTAAGTCTGCTTCATATTACTGTTTATGTGATTGTCTTTCTCCAGCCGTAATGAACAGCTTCCGAAAGAATACTCTGACATAAACAGCAGAATTCACTAAAGTCTAAACTATTCACTAAATAGAAAGCAATAGTAAACCCTAAGCACAAACACATATTTCCCTATGCTAATATTACTCTAATATTAGTGTTACCTATATATATATATATATATATATATATATATATATATATATATATATATATATATATATATATATATATATATATATAGAATTAATGTAAGTCCCCGAATCGAAATTTATCCGCACATAAGCACTCTATCCCATTATACAACCACTTTTCTCCTATTTATATTGAGTGTCCCATCCCCCGTTGATTGTTTGATCTACAATCAAATTTTCCGTAAGTCCCCACATCAAACGTCTGTGAATTCACGTATTGTTAATTGCGCTCCGTGTCGTGTCTCCTTCGTCTTCTCCGCTATTCCCCTACGCTCATCATTCGTCGCCCATCAAAGAGTTCTTATTTCTTTGATCACCGTCTTTCTGTTCCCCGTTCTTCTGTCCGTTCGTTTTCCCGTCGGCCGATACGAGCGGCAGCCACTGACCTCGGCGAGCACCTGTCCCTGATAATCGATCAATAACCTTCAATTTATCCTTCTCTCAGATTGACAGATTCAATTGTTAACTCTTCTCCTATATTGCCATTAATGGTACATCCAATTCTATCTGGGAATCACTAAACTATCATCATTCTGTGACACTACTCCTAACTCAAATCTGATTCTGGAGAAACTCAACTCAGTGCACGAACTCCGTAGCACCGCCGAGGACCCTGAAAATACTTTGGGTAGATTTTTAACTCGAAATTTTGCCCGGGCAGCGCCGTTAGGCTACTCTTTTTCGATTTCCAACTGCCAAGGGATTTTTTACGTGCGCAACAATACACACGGGCGTCCGATCTCACTACCCAGAGACCAGGGGAAATTTATTACTAGAAGTCCACGAGAAAAAAATCCCGGCATCACCGGGGCTTGAACACGGGACCTCCAGCACTCGAGGCGGACACCATACCTCGAGACCACGCAGGAGCTTGTGTAGAGGATGAACCGCTAACCTTGGCATCAGCACACCGTATGTTTAAGAACACCGTTCTTATCCATTTGGCTATGCGGACCTGCAGATGATGATGATGATGATACTGATGACGACGACGACGACGACGACGACGACGAAGATGATGATGATGATGATGATGATGATGATGATGATGATGATGATGATGATGATGATGATGATGATGATGATGATGATGATGATGATGATGATGATGATGATGATAAAAATGAGTACCGTCACTTTTATGGTGTTATCTCTACAACCCAGACATGCTCTGAAATTTAGATCTCCCCTAGTCTGCAGAAATAATCTAGCTGGTTTAGTGGCCCTCCGGAATCTAAAACAACTGGATAAACTGTGGACGGGGACAGATAAAACTATAAACATTACATTTTTAAGAGCATGCATCTTTCCCATAGCAACATACGCTAGAGCGACATGGACACTTACTAAACAAGCTGAACGGCCCATAAATGCATTTGAATATAAATGTTATAGACCGGTTCAAAGAGTATATTGGATACAGAAAATAACAAATTAATCCATACGATAAGAATTGAATGTTGAAGAAATGTTGGCAACTAAAGACGATAAAACAAAGAAAATTGAAATATTTTGGTCATTTGAAACGCCATTAAAGTTTGGAGAGAACAATCATGGAAGGGTATATGCCCAGGAAGAGAGGAAGAGGAAGACCAGAGAGAGAAGATGGGTGCAGGATGTGGCAGATGATCTCCAGATGGGTGTTTTGAACGCGGGATATCTTGCTTATGACCGAGAAGTTTTCCGGACGGCTGTTATGGGAGCGAAGTTCAGCAGAGGACATGCTACTGAATGAATGAATGACTGGTTTAGGGACTCCGATCCAACCCTTTTATTTCTGTTTCGCTTGTCATGATGCAAGTCTTGAAACGAAAAATGTGGTACCCCACACCCCTTGACTTTATACTATATTATGTCTTCAGCCTTTAGCAAACTTTTAAGTTGCCAAGATAAGTGGACACCCTGCCCCATGTTACTCTGGCTAACAGCCAAGATCATCCCAGAGATGACCACTTAACGAGGGGCCTTCAAATGGAAACCCTAAGAGTGTGATAGAAATTACAACAACCATGCCATTGTCTTGTAACCTGTCAATATTGTTGTTAAGGATGTCAAGAGTGTTGTGCACGTGACATCACGGTGCAGACGAACATATTGACGTAAAAAGACAGTTTAAAGATGGCCGCCGCACTTTTGACATGCACCAAAGACGAGCAGCATTATGTTATCTGTTGTTTATTTGTGTGTTTTTTTTTAATCAGTGACGGAATGAAACCTATAGAAATTCATCGGCGAATGAAGCAAGTGTATGAGTAGGGTAGGAAGTTTCACAACGGCCTGAGTTCTGTGACAGACTTCTCGGTCCGTTTAAGAGGTGCAGCAGGGGGTGCATGAGTGGTTACACACGCGACTAAGAGAATTTTTTTTCTAAAGGAATCCAAGTACTTTATCGTCGCTGGAGGATTTGCATTGAACACAGTCGTGACTACATCGAAACATGCTACATGTGTTCTTTACTTTATCAAAATGTATTCACACACACACACACACACACACACACACACACTCTCTCTCTCTCTCTCTCTCTCTCTCTCACACACACACACACACACACACACACACACACACCCACTACACATTTACGGTTTCCATATGACACCCCCTGGTATCTCTGTGGAAACTCATTCCTCGAAGCTGCATTTGCCAAACTGTAATGTTTCCCACCCCTTTGGTGCGAGGTACAATTGGGATTTTCCTTTCCGTGAATTTTGAGACAATAATTCAATTATTAATTGCATTTCTCGAACTATCCTATACTTGTAAAGGTGATGTTGGAAGAAGAAAGGTGTGGATGTAATGTCCCATTACCTGTCTGTGACACTTTCTGTTGGTTACTGAGCGTGGCGAGGGGAAAGAGAGTTTGTAACTTAATTTCCTGTACAGTTGCTATTTCGGTATCAGGACGGCAGGACATCCTCATCCGGGTACATGCAAGCCTTTTTAGGGCGCAGACGACAATAACCTCAGAGCATTGACTCTAAAACACAGACTCCCAGGGGATTTACAGCAACCAACTACCCCCCGCCCAGTGTTTGTTGGGAATTTGAGCTCTCTCTCTCTCTCTCTCTCTCTCTCTCTCTCTCTCTCTATCTATCTATCTATCTATCTATCTATCTATCTATCTATCTATCTATCTATCTGTCTGTCTGTCCTTACCTCCCTCTCCCACACTCTCTTTCTCAACCTCTCATTCTCTATCACTTTCTCACAGTCTCTCACTAACACTTTCCTGAATCTCTCTCTCTCTCTCTCTCTCTCTCTCTCGCTCTCTCTCTCTCACTAACTCTCTCTCTCATTAACTCTCTCTCTCTCTGTCTATATGTCTGTCCTTCTCTCTCTCTCTCTCTCTCTTTAACACTCTCTCTCATTAACTCTCTCTCTCTATCTCACTAACTCTCTCTCTCACTAACTATCTCTCATTAACTCTCTGTCTGTCTGTCTGTCCTTCTCTCTCTCTCTCACTAACTCTCTCTCTCTCTCATTAACTCTCTCTCTCTCACTAACTCTCTCTGTCACTAACTCTCTCTCTCATTAACTCTCTCTCTGTCTATCTGACTGTCCTTCTCTCTCTCTCTCTCACTAACTCTGTCTCTCTCATTAACTCTCTATCTATCTATCTATCTATCTATCTATCTATCTATCTATCTATCTATCTATCTATCTATCTATCTATCTATCTATCTATCTATCTATCTATCTATCTATCTATCTACCTACCTACCTATCTATCTATCTATCTATCTACCTACCTACCTACCTGCCTATCTACCTACCTACCTACCTATCTATCTATCTATCTATCTATCTATCTATCTATCTATCTATCTATCTATCTATCTATCTATCTATCTATCTATCTATCTATCTATCTATCTGTCCTTATCTCTCTCTCCCACACTGTCTCTTTCTCAACCTCTCATTCTCCATCACTTTCTCACAGTCTCTCACTAACTAATTCCTGAATATCTCTCTCTCTCTCTCTCTCTCTCTCTCTCTCTCTCTCTCTCTCTCTCTGTCTAATTAACTCTCTGTCTGTCTGTCTGTCTATCAGTTTGTCCTTCTCTCTCTCTCTCTCTCTCTCTTGCGCGCACGCGTGCGCGCTCTCTCTCTCTCTCTCTCTCTCTCTCTCTCTCTCTCTCTCTCTCGTTAGTGTGTGTGAAAGAAACAAAACAAAAACAAAAAGAGACATAGAGAAAGATAGAGAGTTGAGCGCATGCATGTCATGTGACTTGTTATTCCATTTTTTTTTTTTGGGTTCTTTATACTCATCATTCATATTATAATTTTTACTGCCACTTGATTTACTAACATATACTGACAAAAATGCGTGCACTGCTTATTCCATCATGTTCATGTCAATTTTAGGAATCAACTTAAAGAATCGCATCACTATTTTTTACGTTACACAATGCATGTGCATAATTTCTCTCCATTTTTATTTTTACATTTTTGTGAGAATGCTCACGATAATCGTCAGTATATATGTGTGTAAAGTGTAAGAGTTTGTTCACATTAGTTTCAGTGATTATGTGAGGCATCATGTATGTGTCTAGATGTTAGGTTTGGGTTGGGGGATGGGTTTGTGGGTGGGGGTTTGTGTGTAGGGGGATGTGTGTGTGGGTGGGGGATTTTTGGGTGGGTTGTAGATGTGTGGTATGGTAGGGGGAGATGTAGTGGGTGGGGAGGTGTGGTGGGTGGGGAGTTATGTGGGTAAGTGGGGGAATATGTGTGTAGATTAGGGATGTGTCTGGGTGGGGATGTGTGTGGGTCGGTGGGGGTTTGTGTGGGTGAAGGATGTGTGTATGAGTGGGTATGTGGATGTGTGGGTGGGGGTATGTGGATGGGTGTGTGAGGATGTGTGTAGGCGTGTGGGGATATGTGTATGGGTTGAGGTAAGGGTGTGGCTGGTGTATATATGGATGAGGGAGATTGTATGGGGTGGGAGATGTGTGTGTGGGTGCGAGATGTGTGCGTGGGGTGGGAGATGTGTGTGGGAGTATGGTATAAATATGTGTGAGTGGAGGATGTGTGGGATGTGTGTGCGGGAATATGTGTGTGCGGGTGGGTGGGGAGATGTGTGCCGGTGGGGATGTGTGTGTGTGTGTGTGTGTGTTAGGGGATGTGTGAGTGGGTGGGTGGGGAGGTGTATGTGCGTGTGGAGGGTTGTTTGTATGGATGGGGCGTGTGTGGGTGGGGAATATGTGGGTGGGGAATATGTGGGTGGGTGAGGGATGGGTGAAAGGGGTTGATGTGTGTGTAGGTTGGTGTGAGATGTCTGTGTTGGAGGGGGGATGTGCCACATAACATGATAATATTCATTGTTTATACTTACAACATTCATGTGACAATGGTTTTTTTTTTCCTATGTGAATGTATCATGCACTGTTGATGAACGAAAGATGAGTGATTGAAAGGGCCGAATGTAAGACGGGCCTACGTGCCCAATTTGTAACCATTTTAAAATAAAGTTCAATTCAATTCAATTCTTTCTCAACCTCTCATTCTCTTTCACTTTCTCACTGTCTCTCACTAACTCTTTCCCGAATCTCTCTCTCTCTCTCTCTCTCTCTCTCTCTCTCTCTCTCTCTCTCTCTCTCTCTCTCTCTCATTAACCTATCTGTCGCTATCTCATTAACTCTCTCTCTTTCTCTCTCTTTGTCTGTGTCTTTTTCTCTCTGACTGTCTCTCTCTGTCTCTCTTTGTTTGTCTCTGTCTGTCTTTGTCTGTCTCTCTGGCTCTCACTCTGTCTCTCTCTGCCTCTCTCTCTCTGTATTTATCTCTCTATCTCTCTATGTCTCTCGGTCTGTCTGTCTCTCTCTCTCTCTCTCTCTCTCTCTCTCTCTCTCTCTCTCTCTCAGCAGAACGGCAAGCCACCCACCCGGTGGCTCTTCGCATACAACACGAGATCCGCAGTTCTAGCGATCAGCACCGAAGGTCTCAGGAAAGGTATCACTTGTGGTCTGAACGGCGAGGACTCGAAACAAACCCAAGACCTACAGAGCGTGGGGTATTCAGTTTGATTACTTCGTCACAGAGACCTCCGTGTCCATCATAATTTATTTTTTAAATCAATATCCTGCACAAATTATTGTTTGCGTTTGCGCTTGCTTTGAACTCAAACGTAGTCCATATACATGCTAAACCAATGCTTTTCCTTTTACCAGTGTCCCTCGCCATTAGGCGAACCCAATCCGATTTCTGAGGTACTTGTAATTTACGTTATCGATTCAAGGACGAGAAGTCAATATTTTAGTCCAACTGACCGGTGTAAGGGTTGAACCCGCTACCTCGGCATCAGCACACTTGAATTTAAAAGCTAGTGCCCTTACCCATTCGGCTATGCTGACCTGCCCTCCACAGATAATATTCTGGAATGGACATGAAAGTCCCTGCTAGGATATGATGTGCTGCCACCATGCGGTCGCATTTAGAAACAACTGATTAAGAATACACTTTACAATAGAGGGGATAATGCTTAACCTAAAACAAAGTCGCTTAAAAGTCGACAGGGTCGACTTCATTGCACCGGGTTTTTATCCCATATGACTCGTTTCTTTCCTCAGCGAACTGCCGAAAGCGTCGCACAAAGCGCGAACTCCATAGCTCCAGTGACGACCCCCGGAAGTCTCCGAAAAAATGCACACGTGGACCGAAGGCCACGGCTCGGAATCGAACCCACAACCTTCGGAGCCCGAGTTAGGCGGCTTGACCACTTCGCCACAGAATGCTTAACTAAGTTAATAAATGTAAATACCAATAGGCAATTACAACACCAGATAGGAGATGTGATACATCCAGCGGCAACAGACTACGTTAACAAAAATCTGCGTTTCAGAAAATGACAGGTTTCTGATCCAATAAGTCACTACCATTGAATGTAAGAAAAAGAGTGCTGAAATGATATATAGAACCTGTTTTGCAGTATCGCAGTGATTGATGGAGCGTAAATAAACAAATTGAGAGGATCTTAGAAGCAATGGGGTTGTGGTTCATGAGACGAATGTTGCGAGTACATTGGACTGCAGGAATAATTATATAACAACGATTGCCAGAATATGGGTAATGAAAGTAGAACATTACAAACAACTAAAAGAAGAGACATAAATATGGGGGATGTGTGTGTGTGTGTTGGGGGATGTGTGAATGGGTGGGTGGGGAGGTGTGTGTGTGTGTGTGTGGAGGGATGTGTGTATGGATGGGGCGTGTGTGGGTGGGGAATATATGGGTGGGTGAGGGATGTGTGGGAGGGGGATGTGTGTGTGTGTTGGTGCGGGATGTCGGTGTTGGAGGGGGGGATGTGCCACACAACATGATAATATTCATTTTTTTAATGCTTACAACATTAATTTGACAATGGGTTTTTTTCCCTATGTGAATGTATCATGCACTGTTGATGAACGAAAGATGAGTGATTGGAAGGGCCGAATGTAAGACGGGCCTACGTGCCCAATTTGTAACCCTTTTAAAATAAAGTTCAATTCAATTCAATTCTTTCTGAACCTCTCATTCTCTATCACTTTCTCACTGTCTCTCACTAACTCTTTCCCGAATCTCTCTCTCTCTCTCTCTCTCTCTCTCTCTCTCTCGCTCTCTCTCTCTCTCTCATTAACTCTCTTTCTCTCTGTCGCTCTCTCATTAACTCTGTCTCTGTCTCTGTCTCTGTCTATCTGTCTGTCTGTCTCTCTCTCTCTCTCTCTCTCTCTCTCTCTCTCTCTCTCTCGCTCTCTCTATGCCAGTCTAGTATAATTAAGACTGATTCACATTGTGATGTGTCCGTGTGAAATGGAACTAAACCTTCTTAAACCAACCCCAGCCAGGACGTCTTTGAGTGACCCTGGCACCATAGTAGTCCAGTGTGGTTGCCCACTTTGTATCTCCCCACAACCCACTTACAAACTGCTTCATCCCGTTATCCCACAACCCACTTACAAACTGCTTCATCCCGTTATCCCACAACCCACTTACAAACTGCATCGTCCCGGTGTCCTACAACGCAGAGTCTCCCTGGCGAAGTGGTTACGCCATCTACCTCGCGCTCCGAAAGTTGTCGGTTCGATTCCGAGCTACACCGTTCCGTTCACGAGCAGCGTTTTCTCGGAGACTCCTGGGGATCGTCGATGGAGCCACCGAGTTCGTGCTCAGTGCGATGCTTTCTGCAGGCAGCTATGCATGATTTAGAGAACAGTGTGCTTGTAGTTTACAAAAATACATATCCCAAATACGATTATTCAATACACAGAGGAAACAAAAACAGAACAGAAAAGGTTTTCACGTTACTACTAGGCAGTCTTCTTCAAGGTTCATCATGAAACAATTAAAGGCTTGATCTGTGGTTCTCAACGAGGGGGGGGGGATTTTTAGGGTTTCCAGGGGGGGGGGGGGGAGATTAAGATTATTTCAAGATCGCATTAATACAAGAACCAGTTACTTGATATTGTTTTTCTCTCTAAATCAGTGGTTCTCAACCGATGGGGAATTCCCCCCTAGGGGGGAATTTTAGGGTTTCCAGGGAGGGGGTGGGTGGGGGGGGGGGGGGAATGAAGATAATTTCAAGATCGCGTTAATACAAGAACCGATTACTTGATATTATTTTTTCCTTCATACTTTACGGTTCTGTACTGCTCGCCCTTCTGAAATTCGTTTTATAACGTAAGTAGACCCACACATCACGTTATATGTAGACGTCTAAACTTGTTCTAGTATGTGTTATTAAAGTCAGCTTCAATTTTTAGTATACTATGTTGGGACAGGGTGTGTGTGTGGGGGGGGGGGAGGGGTTGATTTATAGGAAGGAAATACGAATGGGGAAGAATGACATCCTCAACATATGGTGAAGGGGGGCATCAGCCAAAAAAGGTTGAGAACCACTGTTCTAACACATCACCCCGGGGGACGGGCAAGAGTGCTAGCCACTGACCAGCAGTTCTTGAGGTAATCTGTTGATAACAACGTTACACACTGCAGATGAAATAACAGGGTATTTGAGGGGGGGGGGGGGGAATTTGTTCAATAGATGTTGAAGAGAATTAGGGACAGAGCTTTAGAAATGTGAACGCTTGAAGAAAATATATGAGATAGCAAGGAATATGAGGACTGACATCGTATAGATAAGAAGAAACTGAAGAACACGATGAGGAAGGAAAAATAATATGAACAATAAAGAGGAAGAGGAAAAGATTGTTGAGGAGGAAGGAAGGAATCAAGAAGAAGAAGAAGAAGAAGAAGAAGAAGAAGAAGAAGAAGAAGAAGAAGAAGAAGAAGAAGAAGGGGGAGGAGGAGGGGGAGGAGGTGGATGAGAAGGAGGAGGTGAAGTAGTTGAAGGAGGAATAGAAAAGAAGGAGGGAGAAGATAAGAAGTAGGGGGAGAAGAGGGGAAGAGAAGAGGATGAGGAGGTGGGGGAGGAGGAGAAGAGGAGGATGAGGTGAAGGAGGAGAAGGGGTGAAGGAGGAGAGGAGGAGAAGGGGTGGAGGAGAAGGAGAGAAAGAGGTGGCGCAGTTGGAGAATGAAAAGAAGAAGAAGAAGAAGAAGAAGAAGAAGAAGAAGAAGAAGAAGAAGAAGAAGAAGAAGAAGAAGAAGAAGAAGAAGAAGAAGAAGTGTAGTATTCCTACTTACAACACCCAAGAATTAACAACGCAGTCGAAAAGATGAATGCAGATAATCATTGATATAAATACAGAAGATAAAAACAAAACATAAATGAAAATACGTATAACCATTTCACTATCTTCTTTTTTTTTTTTTTAATCTAGTCCAGGCAACAGCCAGCCAGTTCTGTGTCCGAGCCTGGAATCAGGTCACATTAAGGCAAGCCGTTGAACATTTCTGGCACTGAAATTCTTCTTGTACGCTTGCCAAGCCAGCTTCCGCCCTTACCAACCCAGAATGTAAGACCTCAGGCCTGGCATGGGCTAGTTCATGTCGCAGATAGCAATGGGGGAATCAGGATAGGCCGGGTCTTTGTGCATGTTTTCCCAGTTCTAACGATTTGTTTTATAGTGATAGTTGCTAAATCTACTTTTAAATTGTCACATTTTACTTAATGGGGAGTAAATGAAACATACCAGTCATGTATTGTTCTACTGGGACAGCCAGCGAAGCAGAAATGTAGGTGACGTTTCCACGCAGAGAGTCTTCATCAGGATGCGACTAAAACAATCAAGGTTTGGTCTACTTTGCTAAGGCGAGTGTGGTGCCTGATGAAGAATTGAAAAATGGACTTGCATACAAGTAAACGGGAGCACTCCTCCACCACCGTATAGTGTTTTACTTACCTCTTCCATTCGCTCGAATGCCCATGTGGCACACTTTACTCTCTAATTACTGGCTGTGGGGCTTGTTTTCACACGTGCCTGTCGCTTGTCGATTTCTGCCAGTTTTCCCTGTCCATTCTAGAATATTAATTGTGAAGCGCATTTTCCAACTCTTTTCCTTTATCGTGAAACTTTCCCAGTTAGATTCATCATCATCATCATCATCATCATCATCATCATCATCATCATCATCATCATCATCATCATCATGATGTTTCCTGCCAGTTGGCGTAGGCGTTCATGACTCTCCACAGATCTCGGTCCTTGATGTTATGAATCAACTCTGCTGATGATATTCCTCCATGCCACTGTCCCAGTCCACTCAGCATCATTTCGCTTGGTCTGTCTCTGCCTCTTTTCCCATAGACCTGTGGAGCTGTGTGGTCTCGAGGTATGGTGTCCACCTCGAGTGCTGGAGGTCCCGGATTCAAGCCCCGGTGAGGACAGGGATTTTTTTCTCGTGGACCTCTAGTAATACAATTTCCCCTGGTCTCTAGGTAGTGAGATCGGACGCCCGTGTGTATTTTTGCGCACGTAAAAACTCCCCTGGCAGTTGGAAATCGAAAAAGAGTAGCCTAACGGCGCCGACCGGGCAAAATTTCCAGTTAAAAATCTGGAGTTCGTGCACTGAGCTGAGTTTCTCCAGACTCAGGTTTGAGTTAGGAGGAGAACGGAGCACTTATGGGTTACACCCGTGTGCCGTGATGTTGATCCATCGATTAAACTAAACTCTCATAGATCTTTCCAGTTTTCACGATATTCTCCATTGTCTCTTTTCTCCTCAGATGACCAAAGAATTATTTATGTCTCTTTCTTTTAGTTGTATGTAATGTTCTACTTTCATTACCCATATTCTGGCAGTCGTTGTTATATAATTACTCATGAAGTCCAATGTATTCGCAACATTCGTCTCATGAACCACAACTCCATTGCTTCTAAGAACCTCCCGGTTTGGTTATTCACGCTCCATCAATCACTGCGATACTGCAAAATAGGTTCTATATATCATTTCAGCACTCTTTTTCTTACATTCAATGGTAGTGACTTATTGGATAAGAAACCTGTCATTTTCTGAAACGCAGCTTTTTGTTGACGTAGTCTGTTGGCGCTGGATGTATCACATCTCCTATCTGGTGTTGTAATTGCCCATTGGCATTTACATTTATTAACTTGGTTAAGCATTCTGTGGCGAAGTGGTGAAGCCGCCTAACTCGGGCTCCGAAGGTTGTGGGTTCGATTCCGGGCCGAATCCTTCGGTTCACGTGTGAATTTTTTCGGAGACTCCCGGGTGTCGTCGCTGGAGCGGTGGAGTTCGCGCTTTGTGCGACGAATTAGGTAGTTCGCTGAGGAAAGAAACGAGTCATATGGGATAACAACCCGGTGCAATGAAGTCGACCTGTCGACTTTTAAGCGACTTTGTTTTAAGATAAGCATTATCCCCTCTATTGTTAAGTGTATTCTTAATAAGTTGTTATTTCTTAATGCGACCGCATGGTGGCAACACATCATCTACTTGCAGGGGCTTTCATGTCCATTCCTGAATATTATCTGTGGAGGGCAGGTCAGCATAGCCGAATGGGTAAGGGTACTAGCTCTTAAATTCAAGTGTGCTGATGCCGAGGTAGCGGGTTCAACCCTTACATCAGTCAGTTGGACTAAAATGTAAAACCTGCTCGCAGATAAGGCTACTGTGGAGGGCGGACGCGCCATGGACCAGGCTGACATTCTGAATGCTCTACGAGAAGTAAGACTTGCGAAAACCAAGTGATTACTGTGAATCTACAACCATGGCCAGACTGCGAGAACAGCAAATTAAAAGAGGTGTGGCCAATCAAGAACACTACGCAGGAAGCCAAAGAAGATTGATAAACCAATACAGAACTGGTGTCATTAGCCGCTACACGCTGCGGGATTTGCTGAGGAGGGGATCTGAGCACTTATGGACTGAATGGTTCGATGTGCAATGAGGATGATCTGTCGACTAACTAACTAAAATGTTGACTTCTCGTCCTTGAATCGGGAACGTAAATTACAAGTACCTCAGAAACTGGATTGGGTTCGCCTAATGGCGAGGGACACTGGTAAAAGGAAAAGCTAAACCATACACAACAATCAGTCCACTCACTAGTTTTAGCATGTATATGGACTACGTTTGAGTTCAAAGCAAGCGCAAACGCAAACAATAATTTGTGCAGGATATTGATGTTTTTTTTTTAATGATTGACACAGAGGTCTCTGTGACGAAGTAATCAAACTGAATACCCCACGCTCTGTAGGTCTTGGGTTTGTTTCGAGTCCTCGCCGTTCAGACCACAAGTGATACCTTTCCTGAGACCTTCGGTGCTGATCGCTAGAACTGCGGATCTCGTGTTGTGTGCGAAGAGCCACCGGGTGGGTGGCTTGTCGTTCTGCTGAGAGAGAGAGAGAGAGAGAGAGAGAGAGAGAGAGAGAGAGAGAGAGAGAGAGAGAGAGACAGACAGACAGACAGACAGACAGACAGACAGACAGACAGAGACAGAAAGACACACAGAGAGACATAGAGAGATAGAAACAGAGAGAGACAGAGTGAGAGCCAGAGAGACAGAGAAAGACAGACAGACAAACAGAGAGAGACAGAGAGAGACAGACAGAGAGAGACAGACAGAGAGAGACAGACAGAGAGAAAAAGATACAGACAGAGACAGAGACAGAGACAGAGAGACAGACAGACAGAGAGAGAGAGAGAGAGAGAGAGAGAGAGAGACAGACAGACAGACAGACAGACAGAGACAGAAAGACACACAGAGAGACATAGAGAGATAGAAATAGAGAGAGACAGAGTGAGAGCCAGAGAGACAGAGAAAGACAGACAGACAAACAGAGAGAGACAGAGAGAGAGACAGACAGAGAGAGACAGACAGAGAGAGACAGACAGAGAGAAAAAGATACAGACACACAGAGAGAGAGAGAGAGAGAGAGAGAGAGAGAGAGAGAGAGAGAGAGAGAGAGAGAGACGTAGCCAGATGGGAGAAAACCTCAGTGTAAAGTCGATTTTCTCGCCTTTAACCTTCGATCACATCCGGAAATTTCAGCATCCGCCAAGGGGCAGCCTTCATAGAAACAGTGTGGAGAAAATGCGCGAATGGACGAACGAAGACATCACACAAACAATGAGGAGAGAAACGGTACCACTACATTGTTGCCGACAAGGAAAACTATCTGGTATATTTGTTGACTGATTATAGTTTACCGTCTGTTGTTCTCCGTTTGATCTTTCTAATGGCCGCTCACTGCCGAGTTCAGAGTCGTGTTTGAGCATGCGCGATAGGTCTTATTAACTGTTTCGGTATCGATTGCTTCTCTTTGAAGGCAAAGTGACATAGGCTCCCTCATTCTATACTGGACAACGCACTGTACATTTGCCTGTTGCTTTCTTTATACGTCACATCTAACTTTCCGAAAGGGAGGAGTGGTACTTTGGTGTGGATTTAGGGTACAGCATTATTTTTATTGCGTACGGTATCTCAATAAGTGCTTTGGTTTTGTCACGGAGATTACATTAGAATCTAGAAAGAACGTCCATGCCCAGTATCCACACTGTAATAATGAAGAATCAAATTCGCTGGGTTGGTCTCTTAACTCGCATGCCAGATCACAGGCTCCCTTTGTCACAAAATGAAACCGTGTGTTTATCCGGTTGATTATTATAGAGGATTTTCGGATTAAGCGGACGATCGACCAGCGACATCTATTTGTACTAACAGAGTAAACACAGTTGTACAGGTTACATCGTGTCAGCCCATAAACACATTTGGTGGTGAGGGAGAAGGATATGGAATGGTTCCGTTTGTCATCTATACTGCCGGACATCAGACGGAAATGGCTGCTGGGATTGTCACCACGGAACAGAAGAGTGACAAGTTTGTCAACATTTGAATGCAGATGGAAGCCGTGAGATCACAGGGGCAGATGTAAAACGGAAGTACCTAGTACGGAAAACAGTGCATCTGTCAATTCTTGGTTTCCGGAACATCAAGATGATTGGCAGCTTGGTATCGAAACTCTTTGTTGGGAGTTTACAGAAACTAGCTGGCTTGTTTTGAGAATCTAGGCAATTACTGACAACTTTGACAGGATTTAAGCCAGGAAAATAGTTCTTGACAGGGGATGATTTGCCACTGTGCCACCTGTGTGGGGGAGTAAAAGATAACGTCACGTGGACAACTTTGGTAGTTTGCCATATAAACTCGAGTTGAGATCAACTAGGGTGGACTTGAATAATGCTCTAGACAGAGTGCAGGGCACTGCAGTGCCAGTGGAAATAATATCTACCGTGTGTTAACTAGTGACTTAATTTTACACGTGCCTATATGGCAGATGTAGATATGATTTATAGGACTGCAGTAGTGCCATTTAAGGTATAACTTATTATAATATATTCGTTATAATTACTATAGACTGTGGCCTTGTTAAACTATAGTGTGATGATTAGCACTGTTAGTGGAAACTAGCTAGAGTAGTGAAGTGATACTTGGCTCTGTTAGCTAGAATAGATTAGTGAAGTGTTGATAAGCTTTACTAGTTGAGTAATGAGGGATAATTGGGATCTTCCCGTAGGTGTCCCTGGTGGGCGGGGTTCCGCATTCTGTTTGGTGATTTTTTCTTTGTCATAGCCTGATTCGATTCTAGGTGGGTAGCTAATCTGCTCTATGACTAAGTCTAGTTAGCTAAAGATCATTAAGCAAGGTGATAGGCTTACACTCAGCCGAAGGGATCAGTGACTAGTACTATCACCAGATGTGTTGTTTCTATCCTAGGTTCCCTACCAGATCCAAGGAAACTCTACAAGTTTTGGGAAAGAATTAAAAAACCCATTCTGAAGAACACCAGTTCAAGAGTCAATAAAGTTGCATACAGAACGTAACTTACGCTAGAAGGAAATTGATTCATCAAAGAGAGTGATGCATACTGATGCACCACACAGCATTAGACAGTAGTAACGAACCGAGAACCGGCTAATAGTACCTAGTGTTAGTACAGTAACAATTAACATTAGTAATTGGCACTTATGGACAGAGTGGTTCGATGTGCAACGATGATGATCTGTCGACTAACTAACTAACTAACTATCTGCGTACACACTGCAAAAGACTTGTGCAGTTTGTTTAGGAACATTAGGAACGGACATTGTGTAGAGTGCAACCGGTCCATGATTAAATGTTAATACCACCGGTGTCTATTTCGGATGTTCATGAAATTGGATTACCAGAGGTCTACAGAGGCAAAGCAAATATCCGGCAGGATGGTTCCGGCAACGGGTGAGACGTACTTGTTCTGACGTAACGTGCTGTGGTCTATCTTTGCTGTGATCAGCTGACTGAGTTGATGTCTGAGAGACAGAGTCTACACACTTTATAAAACACGTCACACATTTTCTTCGCATACACGTCTCATACACGTTACACTTTTATTTTAATAAATTAATCTTTATTAATTTCTAGAAGCAAGAGTTGTTGAGTATGTTGCGTTGGGGAAGTATGAGAAGGGGACATAGTACGACAGTGTGAGAGTGATAGGAAAAGGTGTCCATAGGCTGATGGAGTGTGTTGGACGGAAGCTGGTGGATTCTCCAGAATATTGAGGGGGAAAAAAAAATATTATAATGTGGGTGTCGGATCTCCTCACTCCAGGGACGACACTTTAAAGGAGGACACGACATTATTGGGGGCTCGATAACGGGATCTTTGGACAGCGGGATCTCTCGTAAACGGGATCTTTGGACAGCGGGATCTCTCGTAAACGGAATCCTTGGACAGCGGGATCTCTAATAAACGGAATCCTTGGACAGCGAGATCTCCTGCAAGCAGGAACCTTTGACAGTGGGATCTTCTGACAACGGGGTCTTTGGACACGGGATCCTTAGTTATAAGAGGGAGATATCATTTTGGAGAATCCAGCTAGAGTGAATGTGGATAGGGGTTAGGACTAATATCTTACCTGTTCACACTTCACACGTCTGCATAGGTCTGTGGTCCTGATTCTACTCTTGTCACTGAGTGAATGTACTGTGTGTGGTAATATCTAGATTTATAGTACTTGTTCATATATCGGTATAGTAATTTGCAGTTATATTGTACTAGACCTGCTAGCTTACCTCTCTGTATAATGGCCACCCCTAAACTAACCACGTTAGAATTAAAGGCCAGGGATGAAGAAATGGGATTGGCTGGGTCTTCTCTAACGGATTACATACAGGAAGTGGAGAGAGAGTATCGTCAAGCGGAACGGGAAGAGCGAAAGGCCGAGTTGGAATTGAGAAGGGAAGCTGAGCAAGCAGCTAGGAAATTTGAAGCTGAGCAAGCAGCTAGGAAATTAGAAGCTGAACAGGAAGCACAGAAAAGGGAGCACGAGTACCGGATGAGGGAACTCGAGCTCAAGAGTCAATCTAATGGAGAAACTGAGGGAGCAGTTGGAGGTTCCTCCATCCCAGATTCAACACCAGTAGGTGGATATGGGTACCAGGCTATGAAGTTTCCTTTAGCGGTCTACGAGGAGGACAAAGAGAAGATTGACCAATACCTTCAACGCTTCGAGGCTATGTCAGTTGCTATGGGTCTGGAGCGTAACAAATGGAATCTTAAGCTATCCCAGGGATTACGCGGGACCGGTTACGAGGTTTATACTCGCCTGCCACCAGGACATGAGAACAATTATGATGAGTTAAAGACGGCTCTGCTGAAACGATTCGAGGTTACGTCACATACCTACCGGAAAAAATTTCGAGCAGCGAAACGAGAACCGGGAGAGTTGTTTGCCGCCTACAGTTTGCGTCTTAAATCTTATCTCCATAAGTGGATGGATTTGGCTGGGTTCGCACATGACTATGAGAGTCTGGAAGAGCTCATGGTGGTCGACCAGCTGAAGAAGCAAATGTCTAAACCTCTCAGGACGTTCCTGGGAGAACAAGGAGCGGAACGTATTGACCTTGTGACTAAATTAGCAGAACGGTTCGTCTAGGTACATGGGGAGGCAGGGGAAAACCTTTCAACCAACACCAAAAGTCAAGAGAAACATGACAAGAAGAAAGCCAAAAACTCAGGAACAAAAAAGTGGGAACCTTATGTGCAAAAATCAGAGGATAATTCAGAGAAGAAGAAGGAGGGAAGCAAGAGCACTTCAAGCTCTACACCTAAACGACCGTGGTCGGAGAAGTGGTGTTCAATTTGTAAGTCACCCTCTCACAATACGAGGGACTGCAAATCGAAGGCTAAGAACCCTCACTTTGCAGCATGTCAAGTGACTTCCAAGGAGGTTGTCAGGGAAAATGCCAAGGTCAACAAGGAAGCTCGCCACCAGGAGAGCTCATTCAAGTCCGACAGTAGAAAATCTAGGACAGGGAAATGGTGCAACCAATGCAAGTCAAATACGCACAATGCTATTGACTGCAGGGGAAAGTCAGGAGACACTCAATTCGTCGTGTGCTCAGGGAAACCTAAGGTGGAGCCCACCGAACAGGTCGAGGCCGAGGAAGAGACTCCAGACCAGGAAAAACCACCGGTAGTGGAATTGGTAGAGGTTAACGGTCGTCAAGTGGAGTGTTTATACGACACAGGACTGGACGGGGAGGCCGTGATTTCTGCGGATCTGGTACATCCAGAACAATTCACAGGTGAAACATTGGATATACAGCCTGCACAGAAAAGTGCTGTACCCATGAAGTTGCCCATTGCTAATGTGGAGATTCGGTCAAGGTACGTCACCGGCACCATCAAGGCCGCTGTATTGACCGATCCCATTTTTCCAGTCATCCTAGGTTGCCGGTATGTCTTTCTGGGAATGCCCAGGGAGCCAATTCATATGGGAGCAATGCAAACTCGCTCTCAGACGAAAACGGAAGAGGCAGACGCAATTGTGACTAACCCAATGCCGGGGGAGCTACGAACTGCCCAGAGTGAGGATGATACTTTACGTCCTTGCTACAGAAAGCTGCAGAAAAGTGCTGATCCACCAGGACGGGGGCAGTACTACATGAAGAATAGGATACTCTACAGGAGAGCAGGAAGGGGAGACAACCTATACGGTCAGTTGGTAGTCCCGAAAGCTCACAGGTCCCAGATTCTTCATATGGGGCATACCATCTCCTTTAGTGGACACATGGGTATAGCCGCCACCATGCAGCGGATTTCCTGCCACTACTATTGGCCGGGAATGACAGATGATGTGCGTCGGTATGTGAAGTCATGCCCTGAGTGCCAGAGGGTGGCACCGAAACACTGGACAGCACCGGTGATGTTGGGTGAGATGCCCATCATGAACTCTCCTTTCGAGAGGGTAGCCATCGATATCGTGGGTCCACTTCCCAGGACTAGGAAGAGGAACATGTATATACTCACAATGGTGGATTGCTGTACAATGTGGGGTGAGGCTATACCGTTGACCACGATTGACTCGAAAAGAGTGGCGGACGCAATGATGGAGGCCTTTACCAGATTAGGCTTTCCGGATCAAATTCTGACGGATAATGGATCTCAGTTTTGTGGAAAACTCATGGAGGAGGTATTTAGGGTGTTTCACTCTAACCACATACATACCAGCCCTTACCACCCTCAAGCCAATGGACAAGTAGAGCGTTTCAACGGCACGTTGATGACAATGCTCAGGAAATTAGCGCAGGAAAAACCTGATAGGTGGGATGAATATATCCCAGCAGCACTCTTTGCCTATCGGGAAGTTCCTCATGGCTCAACAGGACTACCACCCGCTACGTTGCTGTTTGGTCGTCCAATCAAAGGACCGTTGGAAGCCATGTTGAGGAGTTGGACTGAAGAGGGGACGTCAGAAGAAGTGATCTCATCCTATCAATACGTGGAGGAACTGAAAGAAAAACTCCACAAGGGATGGACTCTGGCAAATCAAAACTTGAAAAAGGCCAGGAAAAGACATGCGGCTTACTACAACCGTAGGTCTAAAGAAAGATCTCTAGAGGTGGGAGATAAAGTCTTGTTGTTACTCCCAACGGGAAACAACAAACTGGAGATAGGTTGGCAAGGACCATTTCCCGTGGAAAGGGTAATATCCAGAACCAACTATCAGATCCGGATCCGGGGAAAGTCGAAGATTTTCCATATCAATCTCTTGCGGAAATACGAAGAGAGACCCGGAGACAAGGCAGCTCACCTCATGGCAATGGCAGTTGCAGTGGAGACAGAAGTGGGAACCAGCGAGGGCAGGGAATATCCCTTAGTACACCAGGAAACTTATAGGGATGTGCAAGTGAACCCTGATCTGACCTCCCAGGAGAGGGAAAGGATAACCCAGGTTCTCAAGTCTCATAAGGAGATACTGACTGATAAACCAGGACGAACGAGGTTGGTTGAGTTTGAGATGACTTTGACCACACAAGAGCCTGTTCGCCAAAAGGTTTACCCAGTGCCATTCTCTAAAGAAAAGGCCCTGGAGGAGGAAATAAAAAAACTGCTGGAGGATGACGTGATTGCACCATCCACATCCCCATACAATGCGGGGGTAGTTTTGTTACGGAAACCAAGTGGAGAACACCGGTTGTGTATAGACTACCGACTTCTGAACAGTCACACACAATTTCAGGTGGAACCTTTGCCGAATCCAGCCCAGTTATTCGCTAGGCTCCATAAGGCTCGGTACTTTTCAAAGGTGGATCTGAGTCGGGGGTACTATCAGATACCAGTCAAACCGGAGATTCGACCACTGTTAGCTTTCAGTACACCCAGTGGACACTACGAATTCAAGGTCATGCCCTTTGGACTCAGCAATGCACCCAGTGTGTTTACACGCATGATGAGGACTTTACTAGATCCGTTACAGGATCCGTCCATCATCTCATTCATGGATGATATTCTGATTTCCAGTGACAGCTTGGATGACCACTTACAATCCTTGGAGAGAGTGTTTAATAGACTCAAGGAAGCAGGGCTTACTGCTCGTCCAACCAAGTGCATGATTGGTTACCAAACTCTGGAATTTCTAGGTCACACCATCACTCCAGGACACATTGTCCCAGAAGAGAAGAACCTGGAGAAAATCAGAAATGCACCAAGGCCAAAAACGAAGAAGGATGTGAGATCTTTTCTCTCGTTGTGTGGGTTCTACCACAAATTTATCCCACATTTCACTGAACTGGGAGCTCCGTTGACGGAAACCTTGAAAAAGGGATTACCGGATCAAATCATTTGGACACCAGAATGTGAGAATGCCTATAGTCAGTTAAAGGAGGCCTTGGTCAGCAAACCTGTATTACAGCTCCCTGACCTTTCCAAACCATTTGTGTTGAGAACGGATGCGAGTGCGATTGGAATTGGAGCCGCTTTGTTACAGGAAGGAAAAGACGATGCTTCGGTTTTGAAACCTGTAGCATACGCAAGTAAGAAACTTCTACAGGCGGAGAGGAATTATTCAACCGTCGAGAGAGAATGCTTGTCCCTCGTATGGGCAGTGCAAAAATTTCAGCCATATTTGTATGGAGTTAAGTTTCGGGTCCAGTCAGATCATCAGCCCCTGATGTTCCTGGCTACTTCTCAGAAGCTCAACGCACGTTTGATGCGGTGGTCGTTGTTACTTCAACCGTATAATTTCACAGTAGAGTACATTCCTGGGAAGGAAAATGTTGGAGCGGATTTCTTGTCAAGACACCCAGCTCCTGAAGAAGAAGAATGAATCATCTGGATTAAACTCACGGTGGAGAAGAGTGAGATGGACTACTCTCTTAGGAGGGGGCCTATGTCACAAAATGAAACCGTGTGTTTATCCGGTTGATTATTATAGAGGATTTTCGGATTAAGCGGACGATCGACCAGCGACATCTATTTGTACTAACAGAGTAAACACAGTTGTACAGGTTACATCGTGTCAGCCCATAAACACATTTGGTGGTGAGGGAGAAGGATATGGAATGGTTCCGTTTGTCATCTATACTGCCGGACATCAGACGGAAATGGCTGCTGGGATTGTCACCACGGAACAGAAGAGTGACAAGTTTGTCAACATTTGAATGCAGATGGAAGCCGTGAGATCACAGGGGCAGATGTAAAACGGAAGTACCTAGTACGGAAAACAGTGCATCTGTCAATTCTTGGTTTCCGGAACATCAAGATGATTGGCAGCTTGGTATCGAAACTCTTTGTTGGGAGTTTACAGAAACTAGCTGGCTTGTTTTGAGAATCTAGGCAATTACTGACAACTTTGACAGGATTTAAGCCAGGAAAATAGTTCTTGACAGGGGATGATTTGCCACTGTGCCACCTGTGTGGGGGAGTAAAAGATAACGTCACGTGGACAACTTTGGTAGTTTGCCATATAAACTCGAGTTGAGATCAACTAGGGTGGACTTGAATAATGCTCTAGACAGAGTGCAGGGCACTGCAGTGCCAGTGGAAATAATATCTACCGTGTGTTAATTAGTGACTTAATTTTACACGTGCCTATATGGCAGATGTAGATATGATTTATAGGACTGCAGTAGTGCCATTTAAGGTATAACTTATTATAATATATTCGTTATAATTACTATAGACTGTGGCCTTGTTAAACTATAGTGTGATGATTAGCACTGTTAGTGGAAACTAGCTAGAGTAGTGAAGTGATACTTGGCTCTGTTAGCTAGAATAGATTAGTGAAGTGTTGATAAGCTTTACTAGTTGAGTAATGAGGGATAATTGGGATCTTCCCGTAGGTGTCCCTGGTGGGCGGGGTTCCGCATTCTGTTTGGTGATTTTTTCTTTGTCATAGCCTGATTCGATTCTAGGTGGGTAGCTAATCTGCTCTATGACTAAGTCTAGTTAGCTAAAGATCATTAAGCAAGGTGATAGGCTTACACTCAGCCGAAGGGATCAGTGACTAGTACTATCACCAGATGTGTTGTTTCTATCCTAGGTTCCCTACCAGATCCAAGGAAACTCTACAAGTTTTGGGAAAGAATTAAAAAACCCATTCTGAAGAACACCAGTTCAAGAGTCAATAAAGTTGCATACAGAACGTAACTTACGCTAGAAGGAAATTGATTCATCAAAGAGAGTGATGCATACTGATGCACCACACAGCATTAGACAGTAGTAACGAACCGAGAACCGGCTAATAGTACCTAGTGTTAGTACAGTAACAATTAACATTAGTAATTAGCACTTATGGACTGAGTGGTTCGATGTGCAACGATGATGATCTGTCGACTAACTAACTAACTAACTATCTGCGTACACACTGCAAAAGACTTGTGCAGTTTGTTTAGGAACATTAGGAACGGACATTGTGTAGAGTGCAACCGGTCCATGATTAAATGTTAATACCACCGGTGTCTATTTCGGATGTTCATGAAATTGGATTACCAGAGGTCTACAGAGGCAAAGCAAATATCCGGCAGGATGGTTCCGGCAACGGGTGAGACGTACTTGTTCTGACGTAACGTGCTGTGGTCTATCTTTGCTGTGATCAGCTGACTGAGTTGATGTCTGAGAGACAGAGTCTACACACTTTATAGAACACGTCACACATTTTCTTCGCATACACGTCTCATACACGTTACACTTTTATTTTAATAAATTAATCTTTATTAATTTCTAGAAGCAAGAGTTGTTGAGTATGTTGCGTTGGGGAAGTATGAGAAGGGGACATAGTACGACAGTGTGAGAGTGATAGGAAAAGGTGTCCATAGGCTGATGGAGTGTGTTGGACGGAAGCTGGTGGATTCTCCAGAATATTGAGGGGGAAAAAAAAAATATTATAATGTGGGTGTCGGATCTCCTCACTCCAGGGACGACACTTTAAAGGAGGACACGACACCCTTAACGAATTTTTTTAAGGCGACCTGCGTTGTGGTAAACGCTCCCAAGGCGGCCAGAGGAAACACTTTAAAGAAACTCTTAAAATCTCACTGAAAGCTTTTGGAATTCATCTTGACACCTGGGAGACTGCTGCCAAAGACCGAAATTCGTGGCGTACATCATTACGCAATAGTGTAGTCACTTGTGAAGCAAACAGGACTGCAAGAGCTGTGAAGAAAATGCTGGACAGAAAAACCACTGCTGGAGATCCTCCTCCTGGAACGTCACGCATTCTTTGCCCACATTGTCAAAGAACATTTCGAGCCAAAATAGGCCTTCTCAGCCATCTTAGAACTCACGGCTCCATACTTTCAACCCTACTGGATGAAATGAATGGTCATCATCATTCTTGATGGACAAACAACATTACACGGTAATTCACAGCAAAACAGTCTCATC
The DNA here is from genome assembly GCA_963921405.1 of Cepaea hortensis. Lineage (NCBI taxonomy): Eukaryota > Metazoa > Mollusca > Gastropoda > Stylommatophora > Helicidae > Cepaea > Cepaea hortensis. The sequence goes on from OY992879.1 coordinate 78,214,846, forward strand.
ACGTAGATCGCATCAGGAGTTCCTCAACAGAGAGCACGAACTCCATAGCCCAGCAATGATCTAAACGTGTATATACCAGAATCCCTCATGCTAAAACATTTTTGTGTGTTTTGTTTTGAAGGGTTACAGTTAGTTGCATATCCTTTTATTTTGGCGGTATGTGATTTCTTGGCAAGTTTACCTTCAGCAGTTTGACATTGCTTTCTGAACGACTGGCACACACACCATAGTATGAAAACCAACGCAAGACTGTCTGCTGTGTTTCGAACGTGGGCCTCTGTATTAGGAATTGCGTCCCTAACTCCTTCAATAGAGACGGCTTCTTGTGGGTAGGTTTTCTCATTTTGAACATGTTGCCTAGGCAGTTGCCTATCCAGCCTACTCTTGTCAATCTCCGCCTGCTAGGTGAGTTTTAACTCGGGTCCTCCGAGTTTTGCCTCATTGTCCAAGACGTTTACACTTCCGATACACTACCCCAGCGAAACAACCTTTTCCTTTAGTCCGCACAGTTATGTTATGTTACCTCGAATGACATCACTGCACAGATGTTACCTCGAATGACATCACTGCACAGATGTTACATCGAATGACATCACTGCACAGATGTTACATCGAATGACATCACTGCACAGATGTTACATCGAACGACATAACTGCGCGTATGTTACCTCGAATGACATCACTGCACGTATGTTACCTCGAACGACATCACTGCACAGATGTTACATCGAATGACATCACTGCACAGATGTTACATCGAATGACATCACTGCACAGATGTTACCTCGAATGACATCACTACCCATTGGGCATGCCCATGCTTCCTCAGTCCTACGATGCAGCAGCCCTCTCAAAGTATTTCTCCCCACTGTTCTCATGAGGAGTTGATTATTGTTTCTCCTGTCTGTTACCCCCGAAGGTGGCATTGACGTGTTCGACCAGGCTTTACTCCCAGATGATGCAGTCGGGATAGAGTCGGTGTCTCGTCAGTATCCACCAAATGAATCCGAACGCACTTACTATGTCAGCTGTGTCCATGCTTCTTCCTATTTGCATTTGTGCATTATTTGCCAGCTGGTCAGCGGGTTCCTTATTCCGGCATGTCCGGGTGTGTAAACCCAGGTGACTGACCTGAGGCATAACTTCTAAATGCTGTCTATTTATTCCTAGCGGACGTTGCTGGTTGCAATTCTCTGCAGCATGTTCATAAATTCGGATATGATTACAATATGTGTGACGTCCTGTTCTGTTGCCCAAGCCATTGCTCTGGAGGCAGCGGCTATCTTCATAGTTGGGTTTGATGTAGTTGTCTTGACCGCGCCGCTATCATCACGAGCCAGGAGTGGGCGCAGTAACGTGTGAGCCACTGCGCCACTTGTAATTATTGAGTCAGAATATAACAAGACAAGCTCGTAAAAGACACGCGAGCACTTTGTGCGCTTTATATATCCCTCACGTGTAGGAAAACATAATGCTTGTAGGTCGCTCAATTTCAGAATTTAAAATATCCCAACACTGTAATGTGTGTTTTTGTGTGCGAGTGCCAAAAAGGTAGAGGATCATGTTGTATACCTGATGATGTATTGGGTATATGGTGCTAGTCCCAGGGTTATAGACACATCGTAGCTGGGTTGGTTATGTGGTCAGTGTGACGCCAGCTGCCTTTACTTCCCAAGACATTTATTGGTACCCAGTTAAGTTAAAATCCGCCTTGATGTGGATTCGAAATCATGACCAGCGTGTCGGCAGGCGAGCGTCTAACTGCTACACGGCCGCTGTTACCATCCACAGTGATACAATATCTTCACTGGTTGAACTAGGCGGTTCAACTAAGGGACTCATGAGTCTCTATAGTGGGTTGAACCAGTGCGGCCGCCATATCTTTCTGTTTGAAATGTAGGTGAATCAATTTTGGATTGCCAGCCAGGGTAAGAGCAGCCAAGGGAATTATTGATTTTATGAAGATTTAGCCGCCCACGGCGCGGCGCCTGGCCATGTCTGGACACAGACTGGGTCATGTTTTCAAAACAGTAGATAGAAAAGGGGGCGGAGGAGGAGAGTAGAGAGGGAGGCAGATAGAGGGAGGGGTAGAGAGATAATGGGGGAGAGGAGGGAAGTAAAAGAGAGAGAGGGAAGAAGGAGAAGTAACGAGAGAGGAAAG
>OY992879.1:78219506-78317006 GCA_963921405.1 Cepaea hortensis
TTGTTTGGCAATCATGGAAGTAGAAAAAAAGAAGTAAAGACTAGGGCACATTAGACAACATGTAATTTGAAAACCCATCGGGATTCGAACCTGTCACCTCTAAATGAAGACAGCGACTCGCTGCAGGAAAGCAAGTCAGAAAAAAGTTTGTCGAAGTCGGATGTACTGAGCCACAGGCAAGACGAAACAGTGCAGAGGAAGATGCATGATGATGTCACATTATTGACACCGTCGACAACTGAGAAGAACACTCAACGTATCAAGAGGAGAGAAAATCATAAGTGCTGAAACCAGGTTGAAGTTGGGCTAATAGCAGCGCTAGATTTCATTAGAAAACAGCAAGTGAAATGTTTCTGCCACTAACTAGGCTACCAACTGACATTATACCCCAACAAGCAATGATGTACACACCAAATGGAGCCAGAAGAAAAGGCCGATCATGTAAACGATGGGCCTAGGAAATAAGAGTCTGTGGGATTCTCGATATTTTTTTTTTTTTTTTGCATATCCTTTACATGACATCGCTGTCAACACCAGCATCTTTCAGCTGTATGTTGATTTCTTGGCAAGATTACGCTCAGTAGTTTGCCATTGCTTTCTGAGCGGCCGGCTTACATACCCCGTAAGTTACCGATGCGATTCGAACCACTGCTGATTCTCACCGTCATCACGTTACCGACGAGAGTATACGAGATTACGGAGAAAAGTCATAACCTCTAAGCCACGAAGCCGGCAATCTCGATATACGAAGCGCATAAACGAACACTTTCCCGCTGTTTATACTCCACCTCGACACCGCAAGGTACAAGAGGAACAAGACGAAACGGTAAGATGATGATGAGAGGAGATGAGATTATAATGAAACAACTGCAACTGTCAGAGGTAACAATGGCTACTGCTAACGATACTATTACTGCTAAGACCAATTTCACCTACATTCCTGTTGTTAATCATACAATAACAACAACAATAACACCAACAAATAGAAATAATACTGTTGTTGTTGCTGCTGCTGCTGTTGTTGATGCGAGGTCATGGGCTATGACTTGCCATAGGGAATGGACTCCCTATGGTCAGATTTTTGTCCTAACCAGCGACTGGCCTAGCAATCCGGCAGGGGATCTTCATACTTCTCGTAGAAAAAAACTAAGAAGTATAAACGGACTGACCCAAAAGCCCATAAGCGGGCACTCTCCCGCTGTTTATATTTTAGCTCGACACCGCAAGGTACAATAGGAATATGGTGAGATGAGATGAACTATAATTATCACTTTTTATTCATTTCCGCCCCCCCCCCCCCCCCCCGCATATCCTATTACAGGACATCGCTGTCAACACCAGAATTTTTACCGCTGTTGTTGATTTCTTGAAGAGCGGCTGGCCGAGAGGCTAGAACGCCGGACTCTCATTCGGGAGAACCGGGTTCGATCCCTCGGTAAGGTGTCGGATTTTTTTCTGTCGGGGGCAAAACGAAAATCCTAACCTTCACAGTTCGCGGCGACTGCTCTAGCCAGGTGGCCTTTATCCCTCAGGCTCAAAGCCCCCTCTGCCATGCACCGCAAGGTACTATATTGGGAGTAAATGACAGTAAATGACAGTTGATTTCTTGGCAAGATTACGCTCAGTAGTTTCCCATTGCTTTCTGAGCGGCCGGCTCTCATATCCATAACGGGCACTGCGAGAACCGCTACCGATTCTCTAGCAGATGCGTTTGCACGTGGATAAACGGGATTACATAATTATCACTACTAATACTAATATCACAACTGCTAATAGTATTACTACCACTACTAACATTGATGAGCTACTACTACTACTACTACTACTACTACTACTACTACTACTACTACTACTACTACTACTACTACTACTACTACAACTACTACTACTACTACCCCCCTATTATTGCACCTGCTGCTGCTGCTACTACTACTGTTGCTGATTGTTTGTTGTTGTTGTTGTTGTTGTTGTTGTTCTTCTTCTTCTTCTTCTTCTTCTTCTTCTTCTTCTTCTTCTTCTTCTTCTTCTTCTTCTTCTTCTTCATCTTCTTCTTCTTCTTCGTCTTCTTCTTCTTCTTCTTCTGCTGCTGCTGCCGCTGCTGCTGCCGCTGCTGCTGATGCTACTTCTGCTGCTGTTGCTAGAATCCACTGAACAGACGCGAGCTAACACAGCTCCCCAGACACTCACATCTCTATGATTCTCTCCCTCTCCCCCCCCCCCCGCCCTACTTGGTCCCGTATCGTCTAGCACCTCTTCCCTCTGTCATTAAGAATCTCTTTTTCCCATGAATCCCGCCCGTTGCTGAAACGACAAGCAGTGTATCACATTTCCTCACGCGCGGACAGACAGACTGCGGACGATCTCTGCCTTAACTTTGGTTGGTGCCGAGCCGGTGGATGTCTCCACACCAACCACACTGGGAGAGATACATGCGCTGTCCAGGGCCTAGGCGGCCTGGTTTAAGGAAAGTCATTATCATCACTTGACAGCTGGCGTAGGCGTTCATGTCTATCCACAGAACTCGGTCCCTGGTGTTCGGGATCAACTCTGACCACCGGGCGATTGGCAAGCGTTCGAGCCGCTGAACCGCAGCGGCTCGGGATCTATCTAATGATTACCCCTCTCTCTGTTTCTCTCTGTCTCTCTATGTCTGTCACTGTCTCTCTCTGTCTTGTTCTGTCTCTCTCTATGTCTCTCTCTCTGTGTTTCTCTGTCTATCTCCGTCTTCTGTGTATTTCTCTGTCTCTCTCCGTCCCTCTGTCTCTCGTTGTCTCTTTATGTCTCTCCCTGTCTCTCTCCTCGTCTCACTCTGGCTCTCAGTCTCTCTCCATCTCTCTCCGTCTCTTTATGTCTCTCTCTATCTCTCTATATGTCTCTCTATGTCTCTCTGTGTCTCTCTCGGTCTCTTTCCTGTTCTCTCTGTCTTTCTACGTTTCATTCTGTCCCACTGTCTCTGTCTCTCTGTCTATCTCTATCTCCGTCTCTCTCTGCCCGTCCCAGTCTGTCTACGTTTCTCTCTGTCCCTCTCCGTTTGTCTCTTTCCGCCTCTCTCCGTCTCTCTCTCCTTCTCTCTGTGTGGCTCTCTGTCTCTCTTCATCTCTCTCAGTCTCTCTTTGTTTCATTATATTTCTCCTCGTCTCTCTCCGCTGCTCCCTCTGTCTCTCTCCGTCTATCCCTGTCACTCTATGTATGTCTCTGTGTCTCTCTATGACTCTCTATGTCTCTCTCAGTGTCTCTATGGTTCTCCCTGTCTCTCTCAGTTTCTCTCTGTCTCACTCATTATCCCTCCGTCTATATCTGCCCGTCTCAGTCTCTTTACATTTCTCTTTGTCTCTCTGTCTATTTCTACGTCTCTCTCCGACTCTCTGTCTCTCTCTGCCTCTCTCTGTCTCTCTCTCCGTCTCTCTTTATCTCTCGGTCTCTATCTCTCTACGGATCTATGTCTCTCTACATTTCTCTCAGTGTCTCTCCGTGTCACTCTGTCTCTATATCTGCCTCTCTGACTGTCTCTCTCGTCTCTCTATCTCCTTCACTGTCTGTCTTTCTCCGTCTCTTTCTCTCTCTGTCTCTCTTTGTTTATCTCTCTCCGTCTCTCTCTCTTTCTGTCCTTCTGTGTCTGTCTCGTATTCTCTGGATAAATTCTATTGACGATATTCCCCACTCCTCAGTCCCAATCCAACCAGCCTCATTTCTCTGTGACTGTCTCTGTCTCCTCTCCGGATCTTTCCAGTGGTCACGATGTTTTCCAGTGCCTCCCTTCACCCGGTGGTCTAGTGGTTAGACACTCGCCTGTCCTGACGGTTGTCTGGGCTTCGATCCCTATTTCAGATGTGACATGTTAACCTGACATACTCTCCCAGGTCGACCCAGCCTGAAATGAGTACCAGATGTTAGCTTGGGAAGTAAAGGCGGCAGGTGTGATGCTGCCCACCTCACCGACGGGTGCCGACGGATCTGGCAACATATTCCCAATGTGTCATAAGGTGTGTGCAAGAGACCTTGACTGCCACCCCTTGCTGTCTGTCTGTCTGCATGACACTCTCGCCCTCTCTCTCTCTCACTACATGACACTACGCTGATTGGCTCTCTCTCTCTGATGTGTGTCATGTTCTTGTAGATGTGTGTAATGTTCTTGTAGATGTGTGTAATGTTCTTTTAGATGTGCGTAATGTTATTACAGAGGTGTGTAATGTTCTTGTAGATGTGTGTCATGTTCTTCTAGATAGGTGAAATGTTCTTGTAGATGTGTGTCATGTTTTTGTAGATGTGTGTAATATTCTTTTAGATGTTTGTAATGTTATTATAGAGGTGTGCCATGTTCTTGTAGATGTGTGTCATGTTCTTGTAGATCTGTGTAATGATCTTTTAGATGTGTGTAATGTTCTTATAGATGTGTGTAATGTTATTACAGAGGTGTGTCATGTTCTTGTAGATGTTTGTCATGTTCTTTTATATGTGTGTAATGTTCTTTTAGATGTGTGTCATGTTCTTGTAGATGTGTATAATGTTCTTGTAGATGTGTGTCATCTTCTTGTAGATGTGTGTAATGTTCTTGTAGGTGTGTGTCATTTTCTTGTAGATGTGTATAATGTTCTTGTAGATGTGTGTAATCTTCATGTAGATGTGTGTAATGTACATGTAGATGTGTGTAATGTACATGTAGATGTGTAATGTTCTTGTAGTTGAATGCAATGTTCTTGCAGATGTGTGTCGTATTCTTTTAGATGTGTGTCATGTTCTTTAGCTGTCTGTAATGTTCTTTTACTTGTGTGTAATGTTCTTGTAGTTCTGAGTCATATCCTTGTAGATGTGTGTCATGTTCTTCTAGATATGTGCAATGTTCTTGTAGATGTGTGTCATGTTCTTCTAGATATGTGCAATGTTCTTGTAGATGTGTGTAATATTATTTTAGATGTTTGTAATGTTATTATAGAGGTGTGCCATGTTCTTGTAGACATGTGTCATGTTCTTTTAGATGTGTGTCATTTTCTTGTAGATGCGTGTAATGTTCTTGTAGATGTGTGTAATGTTCTTGTAGATGTGTATCATTTTCTTGTAGATGTGTGTAATGTACATGTAGATGTGTAATGTTCTTGTAGCTGAATGTAATGTTCTTGTAGATGTGTGTCGTGTTCTTTTAGATGTGTGTCATATTCTTTTAGATGTCTGTAATGTTCTTTTAGTTGTGTGTAATGTTGTTGTAGTTATGAGTCATATCCTTGTAGATGATTGTCATGTTCTTGTAGATGTATGTAATGTTCTTTTAGATGTGTGTAATGTTCTTGTAGATGTGTTTCATGTTCTTGTATATGTATGTCATATTCTTGTAGATGTGTGTCATCTTCTTGTAGATGTGTATAATGTTCGAGTAGATGTGTGTAATGTTCTTGTAGTTGAATGTAATATTCTTGTAGATGTGTGTAATATTCTTGTAGATGTGTGTCATGCTCTTGTAGATGTGCGTAATGTTCTTGTAGATGTGTGTAATGTTCTTATCGATGTGTGTACTATTCTTGTAGATGCGTGTAATGTTCTTGTAGATGTGTGTGATGTTCTTGAAGGTGTGTGTCATGTTCTTGTAGATGTGTGTAATGTTCTACTTTGATTAGCCTCTTCCATTAAATCGTTGTTAGCAACACTGGCTGTCCAATGTCTGGTTGTCCCAGGTCTAGTTGTCCCAAGTCTGGCTGTCATAGGTGTGGATGTCCCAGGTCAAGCTGTCCCTAGTCTGGCTGTCCCAGTTCCAAGTCTGGCTGTCCCAAATCTGGCTGTCCCAAGTATTGCTGTCTCAGGTCTAGTTGTTCCAGCTCTGGCTATCCCAGGTCTAGTTGTCCCAGGTATGACTGTCCCAGGTCCATCTAGTTGTTCCAGTTCTGGCTGTCCCAGTTCTGGCTGTCCCAGGTATAGTTGTCCGAGGTCTAGTTGTCTCAGGTCTAGTTGTCCCAAGTGTGGCTGTCCCATGTCTAGTTGTCCCAGGTCTAGTTTTCCCAGGTCTGGCTGTCCCATGTCTAGGTGTCCCAGTTATGGCTGTCCCAGTTCTGGCATTCCGAGATCTAGTTGTCAAGGGTCTAGTTTTCCAGGTCTAGTTGTCCCAGGTGGCTGTCCCAGGTCTGGCTGTCCTAGGTATGGCTGTCCCAGGTCTAGTTGTTTCAGGTCTAGTTGCCCCAGGCGTGGCTGTCCCTAGTCTGGCTGTCCCAGGTCTGACTGTCCCAGGTCTAGTTGCCCCAGGTGTGGCTACCTCTAGTCTGGCTGTCCCAGGTCTGACTGTCCCAGGTCTAGTTGCCCCAGGTGTGGCTGTCCCTAGTCTGGCTGTCTCAGGTCTGACTGCTCCAGTTCTGGTTCTCCCAGTTCTAGCTGTCCCAGGTCTAGTTGTCCCTGGTGTGGCTGTCCCAGGTCTAGTTGTCCCTGGTGTGGCTGTCCCAGGTCTAGTTGTCCCTGGTGTGGCTGTCCCAGGTCTAGTTGTCCCTGGTGTGGCTGTCCCAGGTCTGACTGCTCCAGTTCTGGCTCTCCCATTTCTAGCTGTCCCAGGTCTAGTTGTCCCAAGTGTGGCTGTCCTATGTCTAGTTTTCCCAGGTCTAGTTTTCCCAGGTCTGGCTGTCCCATGTCTAGCTGTCCCAGTTATGGCTGTCCCAGTTCTGGCATTCCGAGGTCTAGTTATCAAAGGTCTGGTTGTTCCAGGATTAGTTGTCCCAGGTGGCTGTCCTAGGTATGGCTGTCCCAGGTCTGACTGTACCAGATCTAGTTGTCCCAGGCCTGACTGTACCAGATCTAGTTGTCCCAGGTCTCGTTACCCAAGATGTGGCTGTCCCATGTCTAGCTATCCCAGTTATGGCTGTCCCAGTTCTGGCATTCCGAGGTCTAGTTATCAAAGGTCTGGTTGTTCCAGGTCTAGTTGTCCCAGGTGGCTGTCCTAGGTATGGCTGTCCCAGGTCTGACTGTACCAGATCTAGTTGTCCCAGGCCTGACTGTACCAGATCTAGTTGTCCCAGGTCTCGTTGCCCAAGATGTGGCTGTCCCAAATCTGGCTGTCCCAGGTCTAGTTGTCACAAGTCTAGTTGCCCCAGGTGTGGCTGTCCCAAATCTGGCTGTCCCATGTCTAGTTGTCTCCGGTGTGGCTGTCCCTAGTTTGGCTGTCTCACACCTGGCTGTCCCAGGTCTGACTGCTCCAGTTCTGGCTCTCCCATTTCTAACTGTCCCAGGTCTAGTTGTCCCAGGTCTAGTTGTCCCAAGTGTGGCTGTCCTATGTGTAGTTGTCCCAGTTGTGGCTGTCCCAAATCTGGCTGTCATATGTCTAGTTGTCCCAAGTGTGGCTGTCCTATGTCTAGTTGTCCCAGGTCTAGTTGTCCCAAGTGTGGCTGTCCTATGTCTAGTTGTCCCAGGTCTCGTTGTCCAAGATGTGGCTGTCCCAAATCTGGCTGTCTCAGGTCTGGCTGTCCTGGGTCTAATTGCCCCAGGTGTGGCTGTCCCTAGTCTGGCTGTCTCAGGTCTGACTGTACCAGGTCTAGTTGTCCCAGGTCTAGTTGAACTAGGCTTGGCTTCACAGGTCTGACTGTCCCAGGTCTAGTTGCCCCAGGTGTGGCTGTCCCATATCTGGCTGTCCCATGTCTAGTTGTCTCAGGTGTGGCTGTCCCAGGTCTGACTGCTCCAGTTCTGACTCTCCCATTTCTAGCTGTCCCAGGTCTAGTTGTCCCTGGTGTGGCTGTCCCAGGTCTAGTTGTCCCAGTTGTGGCTGTCCCAAATCTGGCTGTCCCAGGACTAGTTGTCCCAGGTGTGGCTGTCCCTTGTCTGTCTGTCCCAGGTCTGGCTGTCCCAGATCTAGTTATCTCAGGTGTGGATGTCCCAGATCTAGTTATCCCAGGTCTGGCTGTCCCAGGTCTGACTGTCTTATGTCTGACTGTCCCAGGTCTGACTGTCCCTAGTCTGGCTGTCCCAGGTCTAGGGTACCTAGTCTAGTTGTCCCAGGTCTGGCTGTCCCAGGTCTAGTTGTCCCAGGTGTGGCTGTCCTTAGTCTGGCTGTCCCAGGTCTAGGGGACCTAGTCTAGTTGTCCCAGGTGTGGCTGTCCCAGGTGTGGCTGTCCCAGGTGTGGCTGTCCTTAGTCTGGCTGTCCCAGGTATAGTTGCCCCAGGTGTGGCTATCCCAGGTGTGGCTGTCCTTAGTCTGGCTGTCCCAGGTCTAGTTGTCCCAGGTGTGGCTGTCCCAGGTCTAGTTGTCCCAGGCGTGGCTGTCCTTAGTCTGGCTGTCCCAGGTCTAGGGGACCTAGTCTAGTTGTCCCAGGTGTGGCTGTCCCAGGTGTGGCTGTCCCAGGTGTGGCTGTCCTTAGTCTGGCTGTCCCAGGTATAGTTGCCCCAGGTGTGGCTATCCCAGGTGTGGCTGTCCTTAGTCTGGCTGTCCCAGGTCTAGTTGTCCCAGGTGTGGCTGTCCCAGGTCTAGTTGTCCCAGGTGTGGCTGTCCCAGGTCTAGTTGTCCCAGGTGTGGCTGTCCCAGGTGTGGCTGTCCTTAGTCTGGCTGTCCCAGGTGTGGCTGTCCTTAGTCTGGCTGTCCCAGATCTTGTTGTCTCAGGTTTGACTGTCCCGAGTCTGGCTGTGGTACTTGCAACACATGTCTCAGGAACCACATCTCTGTTGCTTCCAGTGAAAATGTTATGAGAAATGTAGAATAAAGATGGCCAGCCCATGGAACGTGCCGACGTTATTAATGCTTTTAGAGAGATGAGTGGGGGGGGGGGGGGGGGAGTGGGTGGGGGCTTTATGTCAGGGAATCCACATCGTTGTCTAGAATGAGAGACCTGGGAATAAACATTGGCCTGGCCATACATGAGAAGCACACAGAGAGAATGAGGGATCTCGCCAACCAACACAGAACTGGCACTATTTGCCTCCGGAATCTAATGCATATGCATAATGGGAGAGGATCTGAGCACCTTTGACATATCCGGAGTACAAAGATGATACCCTATCAGATAACTAACCAACATACAATTAAATGTGAATTTTCTTAAACAGACGAATCAGTACAGCTATCTTGAAATGGTATAGCGTCTGCTGAAAGATGAAAAGATAGTTCTTTGTAAGATAGAAAATATTAACATAAGTTAGTTGTGAGGCCTTTACAGGACATTGCAATCAACCACAGAATGTTTTGTTGTTTGTGATTAAGTATGCAATTTTATCTCCAGACACTTGGTCATTGCTTTCTAAACGGAAAGCATGAATACAATGTGCTGCATGTCTCAGAAGCCAGGCTGTGAGACATGATGACGTATTTGAGACATGATGACGTATTTGAGACATGATGACGTATGTGAGACATGATGACGTATGTGAGACATGATGACGTATGTGAGACATGATGACATATGCGAACCACGTTTCTTCAATGTTCACATTTCGCAAATGTGAATATGTTTCTTCTTTTTGGTAGAGAAAACAAATACAGACTAAAATGCTCACTGAGAAGAGGACCATATATACACAGTGTGTGGGAGCATATGGAAGGAACTACTGAGATCATAGCTAATATGTTAAGGATTTGATATGATATAGTTGAGACTCTATGCTAGACTGGGGGACACAAGGTAAAAGAAACATCCGACAGATAAATGCCCGGATGTAGGAAACGAGCTCTTCAAAACCGCAGTCTGCATTTCAGCAACTCAAAGTTGAAGGTTAATAACTAATATCATTCACTATTTGCGTCGAATAAATGTTGGTACTTTGTCAGAAACACTATTCCTCACCTAGCTTACGATATTATTATTATTATTATTATTATTATTATTATTATTATTATTATTGGTATATCATTGGCGTGTCCTTCGTGTTGAGCCGTCACGTCTATTTTTGGCCTGCAGTCGCGGCCAGTAACTGGTGGGTGTTCGGTATCGCTGTTTCTCTTTTACCAGGAATCTTGGCTATTTAGGCAGCTTTCTGACGTTGTGGTTTGACATTAATGCGGTGTGCCTGGATGATATGAGGATGGCCAGGGAAAGACTGGCCATCTGTTTCTCGTGTACTCAGGGCTACAAAATGTGACGGTTGCACACTTCACTTACCCACAACAGGTCTCTCCTTCTTTTGGCTTAGAGGATAATCATCATAATGACATGAAACCATGAAACAACGAAACACATTTACGTTACAAATATAGGCAACATAGGTTAGCGTGTCCGAATGGTTCATCAATCTCAGCTTAAACTTCCTGTACTCGGGGTAGCGGGTTCATCCCACACACCGGTCAGCTGTACTTAAAGGTTGACTTCTCATTCAAAAAGCCATGGCGAACAACTTACTGAATGTAAATTTGTCTTGAAAATCAACTGAGGATTGATCACAACGTCCTGCAAAGGACATGTAGAATCATATAATATATTAAATATCATCATCAAGTGCCATCTCCGCCTTGAAAGTTGGCTTCAATGAGCCTCCAGCACAGTCAGTCCTGAGTCTGTACGATACTCTCATAGAATCTTCTACAAGCGCATCTCTGAATGTTTTCCACCGGTAATGGAAGCTCCACAGCGGAGCAAACACGGCAGAAGGTTTCTACTCGTCAGAAGTGTTCCCCTGTTCCTCAAATGTTTCAACCTTTTATCTACATGAAAGCCAAAGTGGAAGATGATAAAGATGGTATTTCTTTAGACTTTACGGCCAAAGTGGAAGATGAAAAGAAAAAGCAAAGAATACCATGGACAGCCAGAAAGACCAATGAACAGGTCCTTCAAGAAACAAACGAAGATCGTAAACTGATAAGAGACATTCGACGCAGACAGTCAAAATTTTTTGGCCATGTTATGAGAAGAAATGTATTGGAGAACTTGGTGACAACTGGTAAGATCGAAGGGAACAGACCAAGAGGAAGACCTAGAAGCAAATACCTGGATGGCTTGGCCTCGTGGCATGATCGAGGCAGAAACACAGAGCTGATCTACGACTCTGGTGATCGAGTGAGATGGCAAAACATGACCGCCCACGCTTACCGGTATGGCAGATGATGGATGGATGGATGGATGGAAGATGAAAATGATGATGGTTTTTCTTTGCGCTTGATAGCCGAAGTGGAAGATGATGAAGATGCTATTTCGTTGCATGATAGCCAAAGTGGAAGATGACAGAAAGAAACATCTGTAGGAAAGAAACACCATAAAAAGATCTACACTAGGGTTAAAAAAAAAAAGAAGAAGAAAAACACCTTACCACAGAATTATAACTTTATTTAAGGCTGAAAACAGAAATAATGAGCAGTCAATCTGATGGCTGCAGAAATGTGGTTTCTGAGGAAAATGCAAAGAATACCATGGACAGACAGAAAAACTAATGACCAAGTACTACAGGAGACAAATGAAAATCGTAAACTGATTAGAGAAATTAGACTTAGACAGTCAAAATTTTTTGGACATGTTATGAGAAGAAATGGATTGAAGAACTTAGTGATAACTGGCAAGATCGAAGGGAACAGACCAAGGGGAAGACCGAGAAGTAAATACCTGGATGGCTTGGCCAAATGGCATGGTCGAGACAGGAAAACTGAGCTGATCCACGACTCTGGTGATCGAGTGAAATGGCGAGTCACGACCGCCCACGCTTTCCGGCATGGCACATGATTTATTGATTGATTGGGATCAACATCATGCGCCACATACAATGTGGGCCAAAAAAAAAAGTGAGAACATCTTGTTGTATACGAGTTATTTAAAAGTATAATTCAATTAATTATATTGTTTCATGTAATTTTGTTTGCCAGATATTTAGCTAATCAGAAATCATGTTCAATGTGTCCTCCTTGCCTCTCAACGAGTTTTTCTAAGCGTCGATGCCACTCGTTTATGTTACTGTCAATAAAACGCTGCCCCAGATTTCTCCATTGTTCAATTATTGCCAACATGAGCTGCTCATCTGTGGTAATTTTTCGCCGAAGGTAGAGTTTTTCTTGCAAAGCACCCCATATGGCATAATCTACTGGGTTTAAACCAGGACCGTTTGGTGGTCACATGTCTGGCTCGATGAAGTTAACATTCTCCTGACGAAGAAAGTTGATCGTATTTCTGACTGTGTGAGATGGAGCTCCGTCTTGCTGTAAAGTCTAGTTATGGCGACCATATGTCGCTTGAATTACAGGCAGCAAACCTTGTCGCAGAACATGTTCCCAATAGTATTCACTGTTTACTTTGGCGCCTGTGAGGATCATCATCTTGACTGCAGATCAGCCCACTCACCCGCTCAATATTCTGTTGTGTTCTGGCAGATTTTGGTCTACCACTTCTGGGTTTACGTTCTGTTGTACCGTCGTTGTTAATTTTATTGATAACCCGACTGACACAAGCTATGCTCAAGGTTTTGTTTGGAAACTCATTAGTCATTCTCCTAGCACCCCACTGTTTTTCAATTCGCAAATGTTTAATCAGAATACGGTCTTCCACGGGGTAATTTTTGTCATTCTTGGTTAAAAAAAAATATGTCAACCTGCTGATGTAAACAATTGGCATATTAACAACCAAAGATGACGCCCGGAAATTGTCAAAATAAAGACACAGTATAGCTAAATAGGTAAGTAAGTAAATGAGTAAACAATTTGCGCTATGAAGAAAATGGAATGACGACATGAAAGACATTGTACAATCACACAGAATGACGCTAACCAGTGCCATACATCGGGCGCTAGAACGTCAGCTGTCCCACATTCGAAACCTTGGCCACAGAAATTAAATACGGTGATGATAATGACGACACTTTAAGGCTGAAAAGTGTATTTTGGAACCCATCAGGCAACAGAAATAGAGTAAGACCTCAAAACTCACGGAGAAGAGAAATAGAAAGAGAAATGAGCAATATGGGAGGGACATGGACATAAATGCATGGGATAGAAGGGCTTGAAGTAAGTTGGTTGAGAGCTTATGGAGAGAAAAGGAAGAAGAGTATTTTGATACATTAAAACATAATTGACATCTCTACTAAACCACTTGATATAGGATCTAATGTTTTAAGCAAACCTTTTAAACTTTTCATCGTTTTACTATGAATTAAAATTAGTGGAACTGCGCTAAAACTGTGGAAATGTAAACAATATAAAATAACACAAAGTAATGCAGCTTTACAGAACACAATTAAGAGCAACACTAGACGTTACGGCGACTAGCTTTCATCAGCAAACAAATATATACACAAAACACAACTTATAAACAATGGGAAGGCACTACAGTGAGTACCGTGTTTATATGTTTATATATATCCTGTGTTTTCCGTAATTGCGTTCTGTAAAGATGCAGTCTTCTTCTTCAGCGTTCCGAGCCATTGAGGTTCTTTGCTGCAGATACAATCCGTCTCCATTCGTCTCTCTGGTTGACATTCTCTTGCCAGTCGTTGATTCCAAGTGCTTGTAGATCTGTACATATATTATCAAAGATGCAGTGAATTCTGTTATTTTATAATATTGTTTACACTTGACTTGTCATCATGCATCAAAATCCTGGGTTATGCCAATAGAGGGATTTCACAGTGACTCAGAGATTTGTGTGAGAATAACACAATGTTTCACATTCCAATAGTGTCAGCGATTATTTATATTATACATTTCAGTCAAAATATATTAATCCATTCACTTCATATGCGATTTATCTATGCACATGACGAGATGCGGCGAAATATGCCAGGCAATAAATTGCGCAGCCTACTGTTCGTGTCTTCCTTCGGTGTTCGAATTCAATAGGGGAAATACATTCTTTCAAATTTAGCTCTCTACACACCATTTTTTCCCGCACCAAGTACTGGCCACTTAAGAAATTTGGATGTGAAATCAGCAGCGCTTTCTGAGCGGAAGCCGTTTCCATAGCGACGCTGGAACTAACAGACCAGCTTGTTTATTGAAATACAGACTTGAAGAAGAAAAACGGAAAACAGCTTCTTTCGGAGAGATTGTGTGCGACGGTAGACTGACACCTGGTAGTGTCCGCCCACTCGCTTATTCAACTTTCTATAACCGGAAACAGAGCCCAACAGGCAGATACATCTTCTTGAAATGCTGTGTTGATTGGCGTGGGCGATCATGCATCTCTGCTACCTGCGTTCTCTAATTGTGTTTATCAATCATGCTGTCTTGTAATGTCTTGATGTAAGACTGGTATCTTTTCTATCTGTCTTCCTTCTTATCTTTGCGTCTGTCTGTCTGTCTGTCTGTCTGTAGGTAGGTAGGTAGGTAGGTAGGCAGGTAGGCAGGTATGGCTTCCGTCCGTCCAAGACAGACAGACAGACATATAGATAGATAGATAGATAGATAGATATATAGGTAGGTAGGTAGGTAGGTAAGTAGGTAGTAGATAGATAGATAGATAGATAGATAGATAGATAGATAGATAGATAGATAGATAGATAGATAGAGCTAGCGGTACAAATTTGACATAATGGGTTCCAACCTCGAATTTTTAACAGAACCCAAAACATTTTGACAGGCTATGAGATTTGGCACCATATGCCGAAGGGGGAAAATAATGGCTGTAAAAAGCCCTAGCACGTAACTGTCAAACAGGACAAATATACAGAGGAAGTGTTCAGATCTATTATCATGGTCTGACCAAACCTAAAAGTAACATATCACGCGATGGACGGGATTAAAGAGAAATAGCAATATCACGCTTTGTTTGAAACTGAACAAGTTAAAGAACTAACTAGGATTAAGTGGGTTCAATTAAGCGATTGTTCAGAATATAAAGAGTTGAAATTACAACGAAATGAATACAATGCAAGCGAAACAGGAAGGGAAATTGACCACAATCAGGAAGAACATGATAATGCATCAAGGATAGTTCTTCCCCACGAACAGAGTAAGACCACCGGTCCCTGAAACCATCTGTCGCGGTTTGCTGGGATCACAAAGCTGTGAACTCACCGCTCACAGAACCACGCTGAATGAACCTGTCGCCACAGGTGACTGATCACGGTCTGATCTGTCCTAACACGTGAGACAATACAGGTGAGCCGGTGTGCTGGACATCGAGGGCGTTGCGGAAGGAATAAAAGATGGGAGGCTTGTAGTAAAGAGAACGTAAAATAAACAGTTTGTTTTTAGTTTCCTTGTCTTTTCTTTCTTCTTCTTCTTCTCTTCTTCTTCTTCTTCTTCTTCTTCTTCTTCTTCTTCTTCTTCCTTCTTCTTCTTCTTCTTCTTCTTCTTCTTCTTCTTCTTCTTCTTTTTCCTCCTCCTCCTCCTCCTCCTCTTCCTTCTTCTTCTTCTTCTTCTTCTTCTTCTTCTTCTTCTTCTTCTATCTTTCTTCTTCTTCTTCTTCTTCTTCTTCTTTCTTCTTCTTCTTCTTCTTCATTCTTCTTCTTCTGTGGTTGCTGCTGCAGTTTCTCTTCCTCCTTCTCCTCCCCTCTTTCTCCTATGTTGTTGCTACTGTTCCTGACATTTCGGTTCTATCTTCTAGTTAGATCTGTTTCCCTTGCCTTTCTTGTTCTTATTGGTCTTCTTACTGTTCTTTATAGTAGTAGTAGTAGTAGTGTAGTAGTAGTAGTAGTAGTAGTAGTAGTATAGTAGTAGTAGTAGTAGTAGCCTTCGTATAGTAGTAATAGTAGTAGTAGTAGTAGTAGTATTAGTAGTAGTAGTAGTCTTCGTAATAGTAGTAGTAGTAGTTTTAGCAGCAGTAGTAGCAGTAACAGTAGTAGTAGTAGCAGCAGTAGTAATAGTTAAATTAGTGGTAGTAGTAGCAATAGTAACAGTTGCGGATGTAGTTAGAGTAATAGTCATCCCCATCCCTGTTCTCTCTCTCTCTCTCTCTCTCTCTCACTCTCTCTCTCTCTCTCTCTCTCTCTCTCTCTCTCTCTAAGCCAGCGGATGCCATTTGACCTTGATCTGACAGCATTGCACTAGAACACAGTTGACTTCCGCTGCCGTTGTGTTTGTTGACAACACCGTTGGCCTTCACATCGCTGAACTTTGATCTCTAGCATATCTACATCCCCTGAACTCTGACCTTTGTTACAACTATATTTCTGTGGCAGAAACAAAGCGCTGTGTTTATCATGAGCACGTAATTAACAAATAATTAATAACAGGGGTTGGGCAAAGACGACAAGCAGCAACAACAACAACAACAACAACAACAACGACTGGCAAATTGTTTCATTGTTCTTTGTCACAAACATGGGCCCATCCCTTGGGTTCAAGGAGTATGCACCGTATAAAACTAGAAAATATACTAGAATAGCAGAATCCATGGGAATCTCGATATATGAATCCCATAAACGGGCACTCTCCCGCTGTTTAATCTTCATCACCTCGACAGCACAATGTACAAGAGGAACAAGATGAGATGAGGTATGAGTTAACATCGGGGTAATAAGTTCATTTCACACACGTCAGTTAGATGCTAATGTTGACTTCTCGTTCAGAAAGCAATGGCAAACTAAACGGTAGTCGCATGTCCTTTACAGGCCGTCGGGGTCAACCCCAGCATGTTTGGCAGTTTGTGATTTACAAGGTTATTTTTACGTTTAGCAGTGTAAATAGAAGTCGACCTGGTCCAAAGATAAGCGCGCTAGCTCTTAAATTTCCGCTGCGCTGATGACGAAAAGAAAAAGGGGGCGGGGTTCAATCCCTACACCGGCGTTAAATTGGAATGTAACGTTGACTTTTTGTTCCGAAAGCAATGGGAAACTAAACAAATGTTGCATGTCTTTGGTAGGATTTCAAGCCCAGATTGATATTCTAAGCAATCTTACGTTCAGTAGGTTGCCACTGCTTTCTGAACAAGTCGACAACTTGTAAGTGCAACTTAATGCCGGTGTAGGGGCTGAACCGACTACCTCACTATCAGCGTACCGGACATTTACAAGCGAGTGCTCTTATCCTTACCAGCACGTTTACGTGTAATGGCAAACTACCGAATGTAGCATTTCCAGACCATTAACCTGGGCTTGATCGCCACGTTCTGCAAACACGATGATGTATACACACTCGCGCGCACACACACACACTCATATACACACATGCACACACATACGCATACACACGCACACAAACACATACGCGCGCGCACACACACACACACATACGCAACACACTCACACACATACACTCACTCACACACACTCACATTCACTCACACATACATACACACACACAGACTCACACGCACACACTCACATACACACACGCACGCACACACTAAAACACACACACAAACAAACACTCACTTACACACACACACATATGCACAACAATAGGTTCAGGAGCCGTGGTAGGGCAGTGACAATCAGGCGTGTGTGCCGGGGTGGTCATCGGTTCGAATCCTCGTCGAGATGGGACACTGACCTGGGCTCTAACATAGGCCGGTTTTTCTGTGTTGTATTTGCGCCCGCTCTGTTTGAACTCAAGCAGAGTCCATACACTTCTAGTACACTTCTAGTACACTTCTAGTACACTTCTAGTACACTTCTAGTAGCTCTGGGCTGAATTTTGATTGTGGATTAGCTTTTTCCATTACCAGTGTTCCTCGACCACAGGCGAACCTATCACGACTTCAGAGGTACTTGTAATTTACGTCCCCGAGTCAAGGACGAGAAGTCAACATTTTAATCCAACTGAGAAGTGTAGTGTTTGAACCCCTTACCTCAGCATCAGCACACTGGATGTTTCATAACGAGCGCTCTTATAAAATTCGGCCATGCCGACCAAAGGACCACTGTACAGGTCTTAAGGCGCAGTGGACTCACGGTGCTAGACCCACATTTGTAGACCAGTGGTCAATCCGCGGGCGATGTGGTCTGTACACCACAGGCCGCATTCACTTCGTAAGTGCGTGAGTTTGACCACGTCGCCCATCATCAAGTATTGATAGCATCATGCACTGTGAGTTCGACCACATCGCCCATTATCCAGTGTTGATGTGGGGATAGTATCATACACTGTGATATTGACCACGTCGCCCATCATCAAGTATTTATAGCATCATTCACTGTGAGTTCGACTACATCGCCCATCATCAAGTATTTATAGCATCATTCACTGTGAGATTGACCACGTCGCCCATCATCAAGTATTGATAGCATCATGCACTGTGAGTTCGACCACATCGCCCATTATCCAGTGTTGATGTGGGGATAGTATCATACACTGTGAGATTGACCACGTCGCCCATCATTAAGAGTTGATAGCATCATACACTGTGGGTTTGGCCACATCGCACATCATCAAGTATTTATAGCATCATTCACTGTGATATTGACCATGTCGCCCATCATCAAGTGTTGATAGCATCATTCACTGTAGGTTCGACCTCATCGCCCATCATCAAGTGTTGATGTTGGGATAGAATGATACACCTTGGGTTTGACCACATCGCCCATCATCAAGTGTTGATAGCATGATACACTGTGAGTTTGACCACATCGCCCATTATCAAGTATTGATATGGGGATAACATCATACACTCAATACGAGAACAAGAGCACTAAACTTGCGCCCCTCCCCCCCCCCCCCCCCCCCCCCCAATCCCGCTCCGTGACGAGGGAGTTACGGGCGTAATTCGTATTCCTGCATACCTCGTTCGAAACACAATAGCTGCGGGCGATTTGGCAGCAGACCGCCTTGTGCTGGTTTTCATTCAACGGTACGAGTGTCGGTCGTTCAGAAAGCAATGGCAAACTCATTATCCTGTGTCTTGCCGGCTAGCGTCGGAGATCAAACCTCTCCACAAATTAGGATTTCGGACGACATGGTTCAAGTCGTATATTGACTCCCTTCGGTGCCATGACACAAGACTGTCAAGAATCTTCTCACGCTGTCTTCCTCTATATCTCTTTCTGCAAATCTTTCCGATTGTCACAACTTGTTCCAGTATTTGTCTTCTTATAACTTGGCCAAAAACCAATGACTGCCTCTTTCTGATGTTTGTGAAAAGTTGTCTTTGCGACTCAGTTTCTCTTGAAACGTCCTGGTTACTCATTTTGGCTGTCTAATTAATTGAGCACAGCCTACGATGGGTAGCGTTGTGATGTTCTGTTGTGATAATTTGGTGTGTCCAGTGTGTGCAGCGTGGTTACACACCCGCTTCACACGCGTGATCCGGGACTGTTTCCGGATCCGGTCAGGGATATGCACTACTGACGAGCTCAAACGAGGGCGAAACTCGAGTATAGTGCTTCCATATTGACGTGGATAGGCCTTAGGTTCATACCAGAATGCGATCGGCGTTGCCAGTAGTGGGTTGTGCTCAATATTTAATTAATTGTCAACATTTTTCTATAAAACCACGTCCCCATCCCTTCCAGGGATTTTTTTCACCTATTTACTAATTGTCCAGCATTCGCAGCCATTTGTTACAACTGGTTCTATGTAACATTCAAGAACTCTTTTTCTAACTTTCAAGGTCTATGACCTATTGCACAAAAAAGTTCTTCATTTGATACAATGCAGTTTTTGCTTGTCCCATTCTATTCTTTGTCTCAATGATGCATCTTCCAAACTACTGAACGTAAACTTAATCATGATGTCCTAAGACAGCGGGTACTTATAATGTGTTAACTTAATTAATATAGCAGGTACTAATAATTTGTTAAGACAGCGGGTACTTATAATTTGTTAAGACAGCGTGTACTTATAATGTGCTAAGACAGCGGGTACTTAGTCATGATGTGCTCTGTAAGTGGATACTTATTGTGCAATAAAGCAGTGGTTGTTTTACATGATATACTCTGGCAGTTGGTACTTAGTCATAATGTACTCGGGCAGTAGATATTTAGTTATATTTAGTCAGTTACTATATATATATATATATATATATATATATATATATATATATATATATATATATCTTACGAGTTGTTATATTAATCTTACCAGTTGTTACATTTATCTTACCAGCTGTTGCATTTATTTCACAAGATGTTACATTAACTTTACCAGTTGTTACATTAATGTTACTATTTGTTACATTCCGTTTACCAGTTATTACATTAATATTACCAGTTGTTACAGTTATGTTTTCAGACATTACATTAATCTTACCAGTCGTTACATTAATATTTCAAGTTATTACATTTATGTTTTCAGGTATTACAATAAGTTGACCAGTTGTTATATTAATGTTATCATTTTTAACATTAACTTTACCAGTTGTTACATTAATGTTACCATTTGTTACATTAACTTTACCAGTTGTTATATTAATGTTAGCAGTTGCTATAAACTGTTCTATTCATTCTCTTCCTTTGACATGGCAATTTAATGTTTCAGCATTATCACATCCGCCATCTAGTCTCTCTGTCTCTTCCTAACACTTTCTTTCACTCTATCTCTCCTATCTTTCTATCTGGCCCTCTCGATGTCTCTCTTTCTGAACCCCTCACTCTATCTCTCCTTCAATGTCTCATCCTTTCTTACATTATTATTCACTAAATCTCTCTCAATTTCTAACTCTCTCCTTCTCTTTCTCCTCTCTCTCTCTCTCTCTCTCTCTCTCTCTCTCTCTCTCTCTCTCTCTCTCTCTCTCTCTCCCCTCTTATGTGTGTGTGGGGGGGGGGGGAGTGAGGGATGTGTACATAGTGGAATGTGTGTATGGGTTGGGGGATAGGTGTGTGGGTGGGTGATGTGTGTTGGGATGTGTGTATGGGTAGGGGTGTGTGTGGATGGGGAGGTGGTTGTGTCTGGGGGATGAGTGTGTGTGTGGGGGATGCGTGTGTGGGTGGGGGATATGTGGGTGGGTGAAGGATATGTGGGTGGGTGGGAATAAGTGTGGGTGGGGGAGGGATGCGTGTGTGTGTGGGTGTGGGTGGGGATGTGTGTATGAGTGAGGGATGTGTGAGAGATTGTGTTTGCGTGGGTGGGTGTTGGTGTGTGGGTGTTGGTGGGTGGGTTTTGGTGGGTGGGGATGTTTTGGAGAGTGAGTGGTGGGTTATGTGTGGGTGGGTATGTGGAAGTGTTTGCGGGGGGTGTGGTGGATTTGGGTGTGTTTGGGTTGGGAGAAGGGTGTGGGGATATGTGTATATTAGTGGATGCTGTGTGTGTGTGGGTGGGGGATATGGGTGGGAGATTGGTGGGTGGGGTGAGTGGTCGGGAGATATTTGTGGGGGTGTGTGTGGGTGAATGGGGGATGTGTGGGTGGGTGGAGATATGTATGTGTGGGTAAGAGATGTGTGGGAGGGTGAGGGATGTGTGTGTGTGGGTGGGGGATGTGTGGGTGGGGGATGTGTGGGTGGGGAATGTGTGGGTGAGGGGTGTGTGTTTGGGTGGGTGTGTGTGGGAGTTGGTGGGTGGGGATGTCTGGGTGGGTGGGTGGGTGGAGGATGTATGGGTGTGTGTGTATGTGTGTGTGTGTAGGGGTGTGGTGGATTTGTGTGTGTGGATTGGGAGATGGGTGGGGGATGTGTTTATGGGTCGTGGGTGTATGTGTGGGTGAGCGATGTGTGTGTCTGTGTGTGTGGGTGGGGGATGTGGGGGTGGGTAGTCGGGGGATGTGTGGGGATTTGCGTAGGTTGGGGATGTGTGGGTGGATGGGGCAATGTGTCAGTAGGTGTTGTGATGCATGTGTGAGTGTGAGATTTGTATGGGTTCTGGATGTGTATTGGGTGAGGGATAGGTTCGTGGGGGAGGGATTTGTGTGGGTGGATGGGGGAGGTGTGGGTGGCTGCGGGATGTGGGTTGGTAGGGGAAAGTGTGTGCCGTTGGGAGATGTGTGTTTGGCTGGATGGTTGTGGGGTGTGGTGTGGGTGGGTAGAGGATGTGTGGTGGGTGCGTGTGTGTAGGTTGTGGATGGTGTGTAGATGGGGATATTATGGGTGGATTGAGGAATGTGTGAGGGTGGGGGTTTGGTGCGTAGGTGTGTGGGTGATAGAGGTGTGTGTGGGTGGCTAGGGGATGTGTTTTTGGGTGAGGGATGTTTTGGTTGGTGGTGGTGTGTGGGTGTTCGTGGGTGGGGGATGTGTAGGTGGATGGGTGTGTGGATATGTGAGTGGGAGATGTCTGTGTAGGTGGTGGATATGTTATCAGTTATCAGTTATCAGTTGGGGTATCTTCGTTGCACTCCGGACATGTCCATAGGTGCTCAGATCCTCCCCCCAGCATATTCATCAGCGTCCGGTGGCTAATAGTGCCAGTTCTGTGTTGGTTGACGAGCCGCTTTGTTTTCCCGATGTACCTCTCGCGTCTGGCTGTGCCGATTCTTACTCCCAGGTCTTTCATCCTGGACAGTGATGTGGAATCACTGACATCAAAGTCCTCTGTTCTCGGTGGATATGTGAGTGTGGGTATGTGAGAGTGTGTGTTGGGGTGTGAGGGATGCGTGTGTGGGTTGGTGGGTGGTGGATATATGTGTGAGTTATGGGGTGTGTGTGTGGGTGGGAGATGTTTAAGGGTGGATAAAGGATATGTGGGTGGGTAGGGAGATGTGTGTGGGTGGGGGTGGTGGGTGGGTGGGGGTTGTGGGTTGATTGGGGTGTGTTTGCGTGTGGGGATATATGTGTATGTGTGCGGGGATGTATGTGTGGGTGGGAAGATGTGTGTGATTTGGTGATGTATGTGGGTGAGGGATGTGTGTGTGTGTGTGTGTGTGGGGGTGTAGTTGGGGGAGGTGTGGGTGGAGAATGTGTGGGTGAGTTTGTGTGTGTGTGTGGGTTGAGGTATGTGAGTGTGGGTGGTGGATGTGTGTGTGTGGCGTGTGTATGGGTGGGGAAATGTGTATGTGGGGATGGGTGGGTGGGTGGGGGAATGTATGTGTGCCTGGGAGTGTGTGGTTAGATGTGTGGGTGGGTGGGGGTGTGGTGGGTGGGTGTTGTGTCTCATAACATTGTAATATGCATTGTTTATGTTCACAATATTCATTTAACAATGATTTCCTATGTATCACGTACTACTGATGAATGAAAGATGAGTGATTGGAAGAGCCGAATTTAAGACGGACCTGCGTGCCCAGTTTGTTACCTTTTTAAAATAAAATTAAATCAATTAAATCTCTCTCTCTCTCTCTCTCTCTCTCTCTCTCTCTCTCTCTCTCTCTCACACACACACACACACACACACACACACACACACACACACACTGTCTCTTTGAAAAAGCTTCCACAAAAAATTAAAGACACCACCAATCCATATGCATATAATCGCAAATTATTAGAACACAGTCTCTACACAAACTACTGAGCGTAATCTTGCCATTAAATCAACGACAGCGGTAAAATGCTGGTGTTGACAGCGATGTCCTGTAAAGGATTTGCGGAAAAAAATCTCAGTACAGATTACCTTCCCCCTTAATATTAATAAATATAATAATAAGAATAAGAATGAAAATAAAACCCCAGTATACCAGCCCTTTCGGTAGACCAGTATGTTTCGCCATAATTAACAACAATTGCCCCATCATTCATTAATTTTAGTATGTAGCAGAGGTTTATGCATGTTCCCCATGCCTTTATAATGCATATCTTTTATATTGTGTTGTTCTCAGTTAACCTTGAATGATGCGTGGATAAAATGATGTTTGAAAGAGAGTGATAGAAGGGCAGAAAGTTAGACGGGCCCGCGTGCCCAATTTTTAACCCCTTGAAAATATCGTTCGTTCGTTCGTTCTCTCTCGATTCCGTTCTCTCTCACTCTCATTCTCTTTTCCCCTTCTGTCCCTCTCCTGCTCATTTTCTCTCTTCCTCTCTCTCTCTCCCCCCGCCCCCCCCCTTGATCTCTCTCCCTCTTCTTCTCATTAATCTCCACACCCCCTCTCTCCTCTTCTCTTCCTCTCTCTCCTTCTCCCACTCGCTCTCCCTCTCCTCTTTCTCCCTCTGCCTCTTTCCCTCTGATTCTCTCCCCCTCACATCTCTTCCTCTCTCCTATTCTCCCTTTCATTCTCTTACCCCCTCTCTCTTCTTGTCCACTTATCCCCCCCCCCTCACCAGTGTCTCCACTTCCCCTCTCTTTCTCTCCCCCCCCCCCTTCCCCCCCCCCCCCCCCCAACACATTCATAACGCAACACCCAGTTTGAGAATCGTTATCCTACCAACGCCAGTCTTATCTACTTCGTTACACCGGAAGTTAAACGATAACGTCATTTCCGCTTATAATCTCTGCTTCTGAACAGGAAATAAATTTGTTGAAGGAAGTGCAGATTACATTTTTTTCGCCCTCCATTTTCTACGCCTGTACCCGAGGTTTTCATGTCCATAATCAAAACTTAACTTATCCGATTACTGTATTTAACTGTAGCTCACTGCAAAGTCAAGTTGCGGTCGATAAAACCACACATTCGGGACGTATTCAGAGATGTGGTTACGGGAGACATGAAAGACATCTATCTATGTTCGTGAACTAACTGCTAATGGTTTATGTAGAAGTGTTTGAGTGGTATGTAAAGGAGAACCAGAAGCTATACGGGAGGAGCTTTGGTTTCTAGAGTTCTACACATTAAAAGAAATGTGAATAGGACAATGGGGGTATAGTGTATATGGAAGTGTTGACGTCATCACAGAAGCGAATAGATGATTATTTGTAGAGTGGAGTAGGGGATAAATATAGGTAAATTGATTTGTAGGTAGGTACGTCTGTATGTAAGCATGTAGGTAGGTAGGTGGGTCTTAGATAGATGGGCACATATGTACGTGGGGAGGCAGGCAAGCAGGTACTCAGGCAGATAGGTAGGTAGATAAGTACGTATGTATGAAGACAAGTAGCTAGGTATGTGGGTTACTAGATAGGTCGGTATAAAGCACACAGAACACTAGGAAGGTTAGTAAGTGGATGGAGACATATATAGGTAGAAAGTATGGCGATCATACAGATAGGTAATAAATGGATTAATGATGGGTTTATAGACAATTATAAAGGTAGCTAGACTGACATATAGATGAATAGCTGGATAGGAAGGTAGATGGGTTTATAAGCGGACAGTCGTGTAGGTAGCTATGTTAGCAGACAGAAATACAGACTGGTAGATATGTAAGTAGGTCTACAGGTAGGTATGTCGAAGATATGTAGATAGTCAGCTAATAAGATAGGTAGTTATGTAGGAAGATATGTAGATAGTCAGCTAATAATACAGGTAGGTATGTCGGAAGATGTGTAGATAGTCAGCTAATAAGATAGGTAGGTAGGTAGGTAGGTCTGTAAGTAGATAGGGAGGCAGCTAGCAGACAGACAGACTACAATTATAGATAGGTATGTACGCAGATAAATAGTTAGGTAAGTGAGTGAGGTAGATGCGTAAGCTTTTGGGAAGGCATGTTACAAGTAAGTAAATAGGCAGGTACTTAGCTGGGTGGACAGATAAGTCGGGAAGTTAAAAGCCATGCAGATACCTTAACGTTGTAGTAGGTATGTTAGTGCGTAAGTAAGTAGGAAGGCAACTAGGTAGGTGAATGGGTAAGTAGTAGGAAGGCATACTGATGTTTTCAGTCATTGCCCTTGAAGGTTAGAAAGAAAGTAATAGCATGCTTCTTTGAACTAAGTTTAACGTACAGCGGCGAATACTGGTAGTAAACAAGCGAAAAAATCCCCGGAAGCCTTGGAGATGGGTTTCATAGAAGAATGCTGACAATTAATGGGACGGCTAACATGAGCAATCTGGACGGTTTGAGGGAAGCTATGTCGCAAAGACAACTTATCGCAAACATCAGAAAGAAGCAGTTGCGGGTTTTGTCCACATTAAGGGAAAACAAAACCTGGAACATGTCGTGACAACAGGAAAGATTTGCGTAAAGAGAGATATAGGAAGACAGCGTGAGATGGTTCTTGACAGTCTTGTGTCACGGCACGGAATGGAGTTAACAAACGAATTGATCCATGCCGTCGGAGAACGCAATTTGTGGAGAGGCTTGATCGCCAGCAGGGTACTGGATGATAATGATGAGTTTATGCCGTTTGGCGTTAGTGATCATGTCTGTTCACGGCCTTCTGCCTCCTGTACTGCCGATCTTCTTATATAGTCCATGCCGTGTGGCGTTGGTGGTCATGTCTGTCCACAACAGTCTGACTCGTGACTGTACTGCCACTCATTTCTGAAACTGATGTTTCTCCTCGTCCTGATTTCAAACGGTCCAGCATATTTTATCTTGGTCTCCCCGTGCCTCTCTTCCCCTCCAGATTTCCAGTTGCGACGACAGACACCAGCTTTCCCTTTCTCACGACACGTCTTAAGAAAGTGGGCTGTTTGCATCTGATGCGATTAGCCAGTTCTCTTTGTGACTTAACATCTTTGAGGATATTTTCATCGCTCTGTCTATCCGTCTGTGGTGCACACCGCTGTACTGTCATTAGTACTAGTACTGCCATTATTGCCTATAGTACCTTGCGGTGTAGGGCGGGAAGGAGGTGGTGAGGAGGAGGGTTCGAGCCTTAGGAATTAAGACCGCCTAGCTAGTGCAGTCGCCGGGAAATGTGCAGGTTAGGGTTTTCTTTTTGCCCACGACAGAAATTAAAACAAAATAAAACTATATTCAGACTCGAATCTCCCGAATGGGAGCCTACATTCTAGCCACTCGGCCAGACGCAACTCCCCTTCCTTCACATAATTATGCACTTGTCTGCTAATTGTCCATGATTGGCTTCCACACATGAGCATCGGCTAAATATAGCCCATAACATCTAACACATCGCAAGGGAGGATACCGTGTTTAAGCCTAGCTCTCGTCTATCTACCTATTCATGCCGGCTCACAAACAAAACGCACACCGCCGTGCTCACTCTTCCCCTCCCTACTCCACGTTTACCTTTGGATGACTCACCTTGAACATTTGCCAGCTCTACGTACATCCTGCCCCCCCCCCTCTCTACCCCTCCCTCTATCTTCAGGTTAATCTCCCACTTGTTCATCAGATTTTTGTCCTCACAGCCAAAAAAAAAAAAGTAATCCCCCCTCCCTCTCCATCATCTCTTTCCTTCCCGTTCCTAACTTCATACCCACTCTCATCTGGCCTCCCTTCTTCTACCTGCGATCACTTGCCTACCTGGGACAGGTAAGATTTCAGCCCAGGTTATTGGCAGGTATGTCCGTGTACTTTATTGCCTGCCAGATATAAATGGGGCATGTTTTCCTCGGCACCTTCCTCCTGCTGGCTCTACATGTCTTCTCTATTTATACAGCACTTCATTCATTCATTCATTCATTCACTAACTAACTCATTCATTCATTCATTCATTCATTCATTACTCACTGATTTATTCATTCACTCATTGATTCATTCATTCACTGACTGACTGACTGACTGACTGACTGACTGACTGACTGACTGACTGACTCACTCACTCACTCACTCACTCACCCACTCACGTACACACTCACTCACTTAATCATTCATTCATTCACAGACGCACTGACTCACTAACTCACGTACCCATTAATTAATTAATTAATTCATTCATTAATTCATTCATTTATTCATGCATTCATTCGCTCACTCATTCATCCTTCGTTCGTCATTAACACACACACAAGTCACAACACACACACACACACACATACATCATAAACACACTCACACAACACACAACACACACACTTAATTACACCTGTATGTCATTAAATCACTCGTCGGTTTATCTATGACTCATTACAATTTCTGGCGTCCATTGATTATCTTCTCTACTCGTTAATTATCTTCTCCTTTCGTTAATGTACTTCTTGGGCTGTAGCTTAGGGGCGGTGAACACGTATGACAATACCGTAACGTACCCAGTCCAGGGTTCACAATCAGTCGCAAACGATTTGGAAGTAGACCATATTGCGCTGATTTCGATGGTATGAGTGTCCGTCGTTCAGAAAGCAATGGCAAACTACTGGACGTGAACATTGTCTAGTACATGACAAATAGCCAAGAAATACTGGCGTTGATTGCGACGTCCTGTAAATGATATACAGCTCACTTTGACTTCTGGTGTACTTTACGCACGCCCACTCGTATGTTAATCATCATGTGCCACGCTAATAAACGTGGGCAGTCATGTTTCGCCATCTCACACGATCACCAGAGTCGTCGATCAGCTTCGTGTTCTTGTCTCGATCATGACATGTGGTCAAGTCATCCATATATTTACTTCTCTGCCTTCCCCTTGTTCTTTTCCACTCTATCTTGCAAGTTGTCACTAAGTTCTCATGTTTATTTCTTCTCAAAACGTGCCCAATATGTTAATTCTCTACGTCTAATTTATCTAATCAGTTTGCGGTTTTCATTTGCTTCTTGTAGGTCAGCATGACCGACTGGATAAGAACTCGTTTTCTTAAACATCCGATGTGCTGATGCCTAGGTAAGGGGTTAAACCTCTACACTGGACAGCTGGACTAAAATATTGACCAATCGTCAATAAGTAAAGCTAATCTACACACAAAATTCAGTCCAGCACTAATAGAACTTGTGTGTATGGACTACGCTTGAGTTCAAAGCGAGCGAGCGTTAAAAAAAAAAAACAATTGCTTTCTGTCAGCTGTGCTCATTTTTTATTTTTATGTGTCTGTCTACCGTATTCTTTGCATTTTCCTCAGAAAATACATTTCTACTGCCATTAGTTGTTTTTCAGCTTTTCTCCTCATTGTCCATGTCGTACAAACATACAAAAGTACAGGTTCTATATAGCACTGCAACACTGTGTGTCTCGTTGAAATTGACATAGTTTTATTGGTCAGTTTTTTTCCCATCTTGCAACAGGTTGCCTTCGCTATAGCGATCCTAGTTTTAATATCTTGCTTTCATCAGATGTTATGACCGTACCAAAAAGAGATCTTCTGATTACCGTCGTGAAATTGGAGGCCATCACCTACAACTATCTGTTGGCTGCTCGTAAACTTCATCCACCACCTGCACTTATTGTTTAACGTGAATATGATCAAGGAGATAAACGGGTACTCCACCTTGCCCAAGGGTGTCCTGTAGGCTGACGGAAAGCAGGAGGCACCATATTCTCCTTTGTTAGAGGATACCCCTATCCCACCACTCTCTGTGTGTTACCAGGGTCCATACTTGAAACAAAGAATAATACCATGTATGCCGAATGGAGCGACAAAGCAAGGTTGGTTTGAGACTGGCTACTTTATCCCCTCTGCCTACATGCGAGACGCGTGTTTCAAACATGTCGAATTTATTACAAGGCAGTGCCACAGGAGAGATAAGTAATCTGTTTATATATTGTCATGTAGATATTTTCTTGAAGTTGCAACTGTGTATGCTTGTTATTTGTGTGATCATGAAGGCTTTAGCGGTAACGTTCGTTTTGTCACTTGTGATTTTGTTCAAGTAAAACTTACTAATAATGAGAGAGATCAAAGAGAAGCCGAGAATACTCATCGGAGGTTATAATATACACAATATATGTTATGCAAATAACACAATATTCGTGGCGGATTATGCAAAAGATCTATTACAATTGTTGAATATTGTAGTCATGGAGAGGGCAAGAAAATGACTCTCCTTGAAAATCAAGAAAACAGTAACAATGGTGATATCAAAGAAAAATGTGACAACAAAATGTGAAATTCAAATAGAAAGGAACATTTTTAACCACGTGGATAATTTTAAATACTTTGGGGCATTTATAACATCAGTTTGGAGATGCACAGCAGAGATTAAGAACAGAATAGGGCAAGCAAAACCTACATTTCAGAAAATGAAAAGTATCTTATGCGATAAATCGCTATCATTGAATGTAAGAAAGAGAGTGCTGAAGTGTTATGTTGAACCTATTTTGCTGTATGACAGTGAATCTTGTAATGTAAATGGACAAATTAGGAAGAACTTGGAAGCAACAGAGATGTGGTTCCTGAGACGAATGTTGCAAATTCCTTGGACTGCCAGAGTAACCAACACCGATTGCCTGAAAGAGGCTAATTATAGTAGAACATTTCATACAACAATAAGAAAGAGACAATAAGTTTTC
This sequence comes from Cepaea hortensis, assembly GCA_963921405.1. Lineage (NCBI taxonomy): Eukaryota > Metazoa > Mollusca > Gastropoda > Stylommatophora > Helicidae > Cepaea > Cepaea hortensis. The sequence continues at coordinate 78,249,334 of OY992879.1, forward strand.
TTTGGTCATGTCATGAGAAGAGAGGTATTGGAGAACATCGTGACGACTGGAAAGATCGAGGGGAAGCGAGGCAGAGGATGACCTAGAGAAATAATGCTGGATGGATTGAGGCGGTGGCATGGGGGAATATCATCAGCAGAGTTGATCCAGAAGACCAAAGACCTAGATCTGTGGAGAGACATGAACATCTAAGTCAGCTGGCATGGTACTTGATGCTGATGCTGATGCTGATGATGATGATGATTATAAAGATGATGATGATGATGATGATGACGATGACGATGACGATGATGATGATGATGATGATGATGATGATGATGATGATGATGATGATGATGATGATGATGATGATGATGATGATTGTGACAATAAATCTTAGATGTCGATCGATGACAGAAAGTCGCGCCAAACGTCTACAGAACAGTCGGCATTTCTTTAATATGTTGTTGATCGAGGAGGGACTATAGCGCCATACGTCTGCAAGGCGGCAGCCATCCTTTGAAGTTGGAGACACTCTGTCTGGATGTAAGGCGACCAGATCTTTTGTTGTGGGGACAAGAATTCTCTAGATTACAGACGCGAGACTTTTTGAAGTGCCGGGACAGGTCCCCAGATGAAAGCGGAATAGACGGCGGGTTGTTTCCACCCAGTCTAAACAGGAGAGAGAAAAAATAGATTCTAGACGGTCTAGTGTCTAGACAGTTTTGTGACGTCACTCAGACCCAGTATTAAACCAGTTGAGGTAAACAACTTTGGAGTAGTCAACCAAAAGTTGTGAAGCGCTACGGACGTGTGCAATATTCCTAGTTGTTTATAGAGAGAGAGACTATAGTGTCTATTGTTGATGTACATCCGCGGACATCTATCCAGTGTGTGATTTCATAGTCTCCATCTACAACAGGAATAATTATATGGTATTCTATTAAACATATCTAAATTAGATTATTCTTAGGAATAGAGTGCAGTACTGTGCGGTGATAGAACGTATTATAAGAGCGTCGACAACAGTAGCCTATCGCGTAGCTTAAACTAGCTGGTGTGAGATATCATTTAACTCAGTGAGTTAAGGACAATGTAATGGTATGATATTTAGGAAGATTGAGGATGGGTAGGTGGGGATGAAGGGAATGTGAAATGGTAGGATCTTCCAGTAGGGCATCTGCTGGGTTTCTACCCTTTTCCTTTAGTCTTTCCTTGTCTTACCATGATGCAGACCGAAGTGATGAGCTCCTCGGCCTTATGACAGAGTTTCGTTCTCTGTTATTTTTTCTGAGTGCAGCCGGTGTACCACACTCACCTAATAAAGGTCGGAATCGGGTTGCTCTCACCAGGTGTGTTCTTTCTTCAACAGGTTCCACTCGATTGTTCCACGTTATTCTACCAAGAAGCTAGCAACAAAGTCATAGAAAGTCATGGCTCGAGTATTGAAAGCAGAGTTTACTGAGAGGCTTTTGCACTGGGCTCATAACCCAGATAGTCTGCAGGAACCTGGCCTCTGCTGAGCAGGAAACTATTATTATATAAAGGTGTTTATTAAGTGATAGTTTACATCGCATTAAATTCAGGACACTGAAAATAACACCTGTCCCAGGAACACTAGTAAATATACATACATGGAACAGTAACATTGTGTGTTAACATTGGGGAATTCTTACAACAAGTGAAATACTAACATTTAGATTTTCCAAAGTGACAGTAACAATAATTTTTGGATTCTCTGATCACAGAACTTTTATGAACAGAGTAGTCACACTGTGTGTGTTAGATCGATGTTCAATATTGGACTGTTTTTCCAATATTGAGGACCAAGCATCCTGATTGTCCACGAGCTATCAGAGGAAGTCGACACTTGGCCTGAGAGACACATCATCTGGGTGAGGTTTTCTGTCCCTGATATGGTGTTGTGGTGTGGCCAGTACGACGATGAAGCAGACTGTGCTCCTTGGCTGTTCGGTCTGATTCTGCATACACACTAGATTATACGACAGACATTCTACTAATACACTTCGCACATACATGACACTTTTCTCTACTAAACTAAATTGTTGTTTTGTTAGAGCCAGTGTTGCGTAGTGTGTTTTTTTGGGGAAAAGAATGAGAGGGGGCTTGGTACAGTAGTAAAAGAGAGAGAGAGAGAGAGAGAGAGAGAGAGAGAGAGAGAGAGAGAGAGAGAGAGAGAGAGAGGGAGGGATCCAGGGACCGACGGGGTTTTGTGGACAGAAATCAAGAAGATCCTCAAGATAGTGATATGGGGTTAAAAGGATGTCGATGTTGATTCCCCTCACCCCAGGGACGACATTATAAATAAATATACGACAATGATGATGATGATGATGATGATGATGATGATGATGATGATGATGATGATGATGATGATGATGATGATGATGATGATGATGATGAACGCTTACTGATTACACTTCTCGTTTTCGTTTTATTATTATTATTAATATTATTATTATTATAATTATGTTCTTCAGCTCTCGTCCATGCACGTGCTACCACTTCTATTGCACTGGGCTGATTTTTCGCGTGTGAATTAGTTTTCCCTATTACCAGTTTCCCTCGCCACCAGGCGAACCAACGCCGACTTCTAAGGTACTTGTAACTTACGTCTCCAAGTCAAGGACAAGAAATTAACATTTTAGTCCAACTGACCGGTGTAAGGATTGAAACAGCGGCCACGGCTTCAGCAAACTGGAAGTCTCGGAGCAAGGGCTCGTATTCATTCGGCAACGCTGATCTCCTCTGGTTTTCGTGGATTTACTTATTCCGTAGAGAACTCTGCAAAATCCAGCCAATCGTAAGCAAGTCTACAAAGGGCTTGATGTGATCTAGGTGACGGCTTATGGTCCATAGGGAGATGAAAGGCTGCATAAGACTAATACTTCCGTTCCCCAACATGGAGGATAGGCATTTGAGCTGTTAAGGCCTTTGGATTGTTTATGTGGCGGTACGCATTTTCCTCATGTTGGACTGGTAGTGCTTCTTTAATACACCTTCCATCTGTCCTAAATATACTGACCTAAATATACTAAATACACTGATGTCGTTTAGAGTGGTTCCATTCAATTTGATTTTGCATTTGTAATTACTCCTTTTTATTTTTGGTTTCTATTATTCAAGCTAAGTCCGTTATATTGACTTTCGGTTGCAATGATATCTATCATTTCTTGTAACTGAGTTTCAAGGTCAACAATCAAAACCATGTCTCAGCATAATACCGGTGGTTTACACAATGCCCACCACATGATACTCTTGGCATGTCTGGTACGGATCTCATCATTATTTCCCTGTGCAAACTGAACAGATCAAGTGACAGCACACAACCCTGCCTACCAGCTTATTTAAAGTGTTGAACAGTTTCCAAATGGTTGTCAATTCTTGTGGCTGTTCTTTATTGCAATACATGTCTTATTTTTAATTACTATACTAAAATCTTTACCATCAGTGTTTAAGATTTAAACAATGTTGTTGTTGTTGTAATTATTATTATTATTATTATTATTATTATTATTATTATTATTATTATTATTGTTATTATTATTATTATTATTATTATTATTATTATTATTATTATTATTATTATTATTGCGCTCACTCACTTTGAACTCAAGTAGTGCTGGACTGAATTTTGCGCGTGGATTGGCTTTCCCTATTAACCGTGTCCCTCGCCAACAGGCGAGCCCACCCCGACTTCAGAGGTAATTGTAATTTACGTCCCCAAGTCAAGGAAGAGACGCCAACATTTTAGCCCAACTGTCCGGTGTAGGGCATCAGCACACCGGATGTTTAAGAACACGCATTCTTATCCTTCAGCCATGCTGACCTCTATTTCAGTTGTAATTATACCCCCCCCCTCCCTGTTTCCCCCCGTTACACGCTTTAATGCACTGTTGGCATATTCTAATAAATTCTTATTTTTATATATACACACTTATTTATATATAACTACTGAGCGTAATCTTGCCAAGAAATCAACATACAGCTGAAAGATGCTGATTTTGACAGCGATGTCCTGTAAAGGATATGTAAAAACAACACATTATATATATATATATATATATATATATATATATATATATATATATATATATATATATATATATATATATATATATATATATTGTGGCAACACCAACCCAGCCGCTGTTATCTAGTAAGACGTTTCATAGTACCCATGTTTTATACCGGGAGCCTAGATCAATTAAAAAACAAAACTGACCTCCATGTGAATTTTACCCCAATGACAACAGGGCCGATAGGCGAGCGTCTACCCATAATGGTACAGACACTCCCACAGATCGGTAGAACCTTCAGAACATCCATTGTTCTAGATTAAGTTTCAAACGCCCCCCCCCCCCCCCCCCCCCCCCATCACAACCCCCCAATCCCCGCAGCCGTATAGTCCACTAAATAGTTAGTTGCACGTCCTTCACAGGACGTCGCGGTTAACGCCAGTTTTATTTTTGCTGTTTGTAACTTCCTGGCAAGTATGCGTTCAGTTGTTTGTCATTGCTTTATGAACGACCAGCACTCATGCTATTTAATGAGAGCCAACGCCGGGCGGTCTGCATCCAAATCGCCCGCAGCAGTGTTTCGAGCGTGGGATGCGGAATTGCGAACACCTTCGCCACAGAGCAGGCTATAGTGCTCTACTAACCCATATTTTTTTCCTTTCGCTCTCATGGGCGTACACCCATCCCCCCAGCGTGTGATCCCTCACCGGGTGGCTTAGCCAATCCCCTCCCCGAGCTTCTGGCTTTATTGACCTTAGGTCCGTTGACCCTTTTAACCACACATCCGGTTGTCCATCCACTGATAGCCGCTCAAGACGTATTCAGCCAGGCAAGGATACCGATAAGTAACCTTAATATTTTCATGTAGTGTCTTTCGTGTAGTTGTGTGTCTTTGTTTGTTTGTTTGTTCTGTGCCGACGAAGGCTTTGGCCGCAATGTCCATCTTGTTTCTTGCAATGTGCTCTAGTAAAGTTCACAATCAACTACCCGTTTTTTGGTGTTCAATCATTGCTTTACATTCTCAGCGTGTTATATGGGCAAGGGGAAATAACAAAGGAAATGTATTACGGGTGAAGGAAAACGAGTTGTCTGTTCACACAAGCAAATAATCGATATTTAGAGAAGAGTATTTCACAAAATTGTCAAATGAAATATATATTTAATGCTACATTACGGCCCGGAAGCCAGGGCATTTAACAAGCAATTACAAAGTCGAATAGAGGCTCTGGAGATGTGGCTATACAGAATAATACGCTATATTTCATGGAAACAAAAACAATCAAATACAGATATTTTATGAAGACGGAATGAAAAGAAAGTTGATGAAAGAAATAAAAAAGAGACAAGTGAAATATTTCGACCACGTTAAAAGACATAAGAAATCGTAAAGAGGGTAATGTGTAAGGCAAGCGAGCAAGAGGGAGATAACGATACAAGCTGGGAGATAACACCAAGAGATGGACGAACAGCAGTCTGACAGAATGTACAATCAAGGCGAGAGACAGACAGTGTTGGAGTTCCATTCCAGCCATATTTCATCGTGGAGACGGCACCTGATTGACTGACTTCACAGAAACGAAGCTTGTATACAATGAGCATGTCAACATAGCTAGAAACGAGACAACAGAAAGAGAAAACATGAGAACACACGGTGTATACATTACAGCGTTGGTTCTTCAAGATTTGAACGGTTATGGCGGGATAATTTCTATTGGACCTTTTTCTTTCGCTTTGTCCGGCGCTGCGGCGAAGGGGTTTCGGATGCAGTTCGTAATCCAGCATCCGTATTCGAAACACAGCTGCGGGCGATTTTAGAGCAGACCGCCTTAGGTTAGTTTTCATACAATGGTATGAGTGCCGGTCGTTCAGAAAGCAATGGCAAACTATTGAACGTAAACTGGCCAGGAAATCAAAGATAAAAATGCTGGGGTAGACTGTGACCACCTGTAAAGGATATGCAACTAACTTTACCATGTTGTAGACCCACAGCAGGAAAGTGCTCTAGTACATGTTCTGTTTTTGTTCTAATCTGTATAGAACTTCATGGGAAGGACTGCCTGACCGAGTGGCTAAACGCCCGGTTCTGTTTCAGGAGACCCGGGTTTGCATTTTATTTTCTGTCGGGGCACAACAGAAAACTCTAACCTGCACAGTTCGCGGTGACTGCACTAGCCAGGCGACCTTAATTCCTCAGGCTCAAGATACCCTTCAGCCCTCCCCTCCTTAGTACTACAACGCAAGGTACTATTGTTTTTGTCCCTCAAGAATGATGATGATCATTCATTTCATCCAGTGGAGTTGAAAGTTTGAAGCCATGAGTTCTAAATTGGCTGGTAAGGCCTATTTTAGCTCCAAATGTTCTTGGCAATGTGGGCAAAGATTGCTTGACGTTTCAGGAGGAGGATCTCTTGCAGTGGTTTCTCTATCCAGATTTTTTTTTTAACAGCTCTTGCAGTCCTGTTTGCTTCACAAGTGAATGCAACCTTGCGTAATGATGTACGCAACGAATTTCACTCTTTGGCAGCAGTCTCCAAAGTGTCGTGATGAATTCCAAAAGCTTTTAGTGAGATCTTCAGAGTGTCTTTAAAGCGTTTCTTCTGACCGCCTTGGGAGCGTTTACCACAACGCAGCTCGCCATGGCAATTTCGTTTAGGAGCCTGTGATCTGGCATGCGAGTCAAATGACCAGCCCAGTGAATCTGATCCTTCATTAGTAGATTGTGTTAGTTAGTTAGTTAGTTAGTTAGTTATAGTTAGTTAGTTAGTTAGTTAGTTAGTTAGTTAGTTAGTTAGTTAGTTAGTAAATAAAAATAGAAACCTCAAGCTACGGCTTGCAACCTGGAACGTGAGAACCATGTGTCCAGGATTTTCCACTGACTTGACCAATATTGACGATGTGAGAAAAACGGCTGTGATTGATGCCGAACTCAATCGTCTTAACATTGATATTGCTGGCCTGCAGGAGACTCGCCTCGCTGAGGAAGGGTCACTCAGGGAAAACAACTACACCTTTTTTGGGAAGGGTAGAGGGCAGGCAGAAAAAAAGGCAACACGGTGTGGGCTTTGTAGTGAAGAATTCGCTACTGGGAATGATAGAAATTCCAGCAGGAGGAAATGAAAGACAATTATCCCTGCGCTTGGCAACCTCTTGTGGTTTTGCCACCATTATGACTGCATATGCACCGACACTCGATTCCTCTGATGATGTGAAGGATTCGTTCTATGAGGAGTTAGACTCCGTGATCAAGGCAGTTCCAAAATCTGACTACATTTATATGCTCGGTGATTTCAATGCTCGGGTGGGCAAGGACTCGAGTTCATGGTCAGTGTACCTTGGAAAATACAACAGTCGTCGCATGAATGAAAATGGGCAAAGGCTGCTGGAGTATTGCACCAGAAATGACCTATGTATTACAAACTCCTTTTTTAAAACAAAAGAGCTGCATTAGGTCACATGGAAACATCCAAGATCCGGCCATTGGCACCAGCTGGACTTCATCATCACACGGAGACAACATCTGAACCATATCTCATTGACTCGAAGTTACCACTCTTTGGATCACTCTTTGGTTGTTGCAAGGGTTAGACTGAGACCAAAGAGAATCTACACAGCTAAATACAAATCTAGCCGCAGCATTAATATTATTAACACCTACGATCCTGAAAAGTGCTTTCAGTTTCAACAGCAACTTAAAGACGCTTTCACTGATACACCAGAAAATTGTACAGTAAGTGAAAAGTGGGCTAAACTTAAAGAAACCCTTTATAAAACTGCCGTAGGGGTTTACAGCACTGTGGAACATAAGAGGCAGGACTGGTTTGCGGCAAACAGCCAGACTCTGCAGCCCTTGATTGATAAGAAGAAGATAGCTCTCTTAAGAAACAAGGAAAGACTAACGCGTAACGCTCTGAGTGAGATAAAGCAAGCTAGCAACGATGTGCAAAAGGCTGCCAGGCAGTGTGCAAATGATTATTGGATCAAGTTGTGTGAGTCCATTCAAATCGCAAGTGATAAGAGAAACATCAGAAGCATGTATGAAGGAATAAAGAAAGCCTGTGGTCCAGTGATCAAAAGAAGTGCACCATTGAAAACCTTGACTGGAGAAATCATAACTGATAAGAAACAGCAGATGGACAGATGGGTAGAGCACTATTTGGAGCTTTACTCAAATGAGACCAAACTAGCGGATGATGCCCTCAACGCCATAGAGGCTCTTCCAACTCTTGACCACCTGGACACACTTCCCACCATAACAGAAGTTAAGTGTACTATAATTGAACTTGCATCTGGCAAGGCTCCAGGTAAGGATGGGATTCCAATAGAGGTTATCAGGTGTGGACAAGACACACTCACTCTACAGATCCAGCAGCTAATAGATTTATGCTGGCGAGAAGGACAAGTCCCACAGGATTTCAAAGATTCAAGCATCATAACACCGTACAAGAACAAGTGCGATCGGAGCGACTGCAACAACTATAGGGGTATCTCACTTCTGTGTATTGTTGGAAAAGTATTTGCCAGAATTGTTCTGCGCAGACTTCAAGTCCTAGGAGATCAAGTCAACCCCGAATCACAGTGTGGCTTTCGACAGAACCGGTCTACAATTGATATTATGTTTTCATTGCGACAAATGCAAGAAAAATGCCGTGAACAGAATCAACCACTGTTTATTGCTTTCATCGACCTTACAAAGGCATTTGATTTGGTCAGTCGTGAGGGTCTGTTCAAGGCAGTAAAGAAGATTGGCTGCCTACTAACTTTTCTATCCATTGTGGAATCATTCCACACAGGCATGAAGGGTATAATCAAGTTTGATGGTGCAAATTCTGAAGAGTTTGAAATCAAGAGTGGAGTTAAGCAAGGTTGTGTACTAGCTCCCACCCTCTTTGGAGTATACTTTTCACTTCTACTGAAATATGCCTTTCGTGATCAGGATGGTGGTATATACATTCACTCACGCTCAGATGGCGGCCTCTACAATGCTCAGAGATTGAAGGCCAAGAACAAAATTAGGAGGGTACTAATCAGAGAATTGCTTTTTGCAGATGATGCTGCAGTTACGACCCACTCTGAGGAAGAATTGCAATGTCTACTATCTGCATTCTCCAATGCTTGTTCTGAATTTGGTTTAACAATTAGCAAAAAGAAGACACAGATTATGTCACAAGGTGCACAGGGGGTACCATCAATCTTTATTGACGACGCCGAACTAGAGATGGTAGACCATTTTACATATCTAGGATCAGTGGTAAATAGCAAATTATCCCTAATTCAGGAAATCAACATCCGGATTGGTAAGGCAGCAACAACAATGAGCAGGTTAAGAAAAAGAGTCTGGGAGAACAGGAAGCTTACTGCCAAAACAAAAGTCCTTGTCTATCAAGCCTGTGTCCTTAGTACTCTTCTTTATGGCAGTGAAACCTGGACAATTTACTCACATCAAGAGAAACGTTTAAACAGCTTTCATATGCGGTGTCTGCGAAGAATTCTTGGTATTAAGTGGCAAGACAAAATCACAAATACTGAAGTATTGGAAAGATCAGGATGTGTGACGGTTTATTCCATGCTCAGTCTTCGTAGACTTAGATGGATAGGGCATCTTAGGAGGATGGATGATGGTAGAATACCAAAGGACATCTATTTTGGTGAATTACAGATGGGTAAGTGATCTCAGGGTCGGCCTCTACTACGATACAAAGATGTGTGTAAGCGGGACATGACTGATACAGGCATTGATAATGCACAGTGAGAGCAAGTCGCCACTGAACGTGTTGCATGGAGGGCAAAGATCAGAAATGGAATAAAGACAAAGGAGAAAATTATTGCAGATAAGTCACACACCGAGCGTGTGAGACGTAAGATGGTGCATGATGGTGGAAATGACCATGTGTTTACATGCATCCACTGTGGAAAACCATTTACAGCGCAAATTGGCCTTATCCGTCACGTTCGCCACCTCCATGGGTGTCCTTTTTGAAGCACAATGTAACAAACTATCGTCTGTCAAGACGGCAATGTGCCAATGATATTATCCGATGTCCCTGAATCTTTGTGTAGCTTTTGCCAAGATTCGGCAAGGGAATCAGATAGCTGTGTAACCACACTTCCTTGATGCTAGCTCTCCCTATGCTGTTGTTGCACATATCTGCTAGTTTCTCTAGCTCTTTGTCGGTACACATATTGATGTCGTCTTACCTTATACCATCTGGCCCTGGTGCGCTGGTTTTTGTTCGTCGATGTACAGCCGTGATTTCTTTCACTGTCACTGTGTCTACAACTGCAATGTTCTGGGCCTTAAATCTATCTGAAGTAACCGCCTTGGCAAAATTTTGGCCACTCATGTCTGTCTGATTGCTCTGCTCTAGATAGCGTTCAAAAAGGGCTTAGCCCTTATTCTCGTCATACCTCTACCAGTTAAGGTCAGCACTTTGGAAGTCAGGAACACTCTTATTCTTGACTATCCCATTTATACTGTTATGTAATCGCCAGAACAATTTCAGTGACTTGTCTGTGCTTATTCTTTGACACAACTCTACCCACTTTTCACTTTTAACCACTTTAACCAGGTTTTTGAAATGGCTAACTTGTGTGTCCATCTCTCCTTCCAAGTGCACGATAAGACTAGGATGGGCAACTCTGTTCTTCTTGGCGTTTTGCCATTTCCTTACAGCACCACGCTTATCCATCCAGGCCTTTTCCACCTCACAATTCCACCAAGGTGGCTGCTCCCCTCTTTTTTTTTTCCTGCCATGATGATTCCTGCACTTGTCGCGCCTTATTTTACTCACCACATCTTGCCCTGAACTGTCATACTTGAATGTCTTGACTGTTGACTTGTGCTGCCTGGTTCTGCCGTTCTCCACCAATATGCTGCAAGAGTGGTGGTCACTGCCATGGTGCCCTAGGACACCCCATCTACATGCTGTAGTGAGAGAGAGTGGGGGATGAGTAGTCCCGAAGTATGGTGTCAGCTTCGAGTGCTGGAGGTCCCGGGTTCAAGCCCAGGTGAGGGCCGGGAGTTTTTCATGTGGACGTCTAGTAACAAAATTCCCCCTGGTCTCTGGGTAGTGAGATCGGTCGCTCATGTATATTGTTGCGGACGTAAGAAATCCCTTGGAAGTTGGAAATCGAAAAAGAGTAGCCTAACGGCGCTGCCCGAGCAAAATTTCGAGTTTAAAATCTACCTAAAGTATATCAGGATCCTCGCTGGCGCTACGGAATTCGTGCACTGAGCTGAGATTCTCCAGACTCAGGCTTGAGTTAGAAGTAGAACGGGGCACTTACTTACACCAGTGTGCCGTAATGTTGATCCGTCGACTAAACTAAACTAAACATACTGTAGTGAGTGAAGGAGAAACCAGCGCCAGGTCAATAACACTGTCCTCATCACCTGGACGACTTGCTGTCCTGGTGACACAGACACTGTTGATACAAACAAGGTCACTGGTTTCATGTGGCGCATCGAGCTCCTCCCCCTATGTGTTGGAAGAAATGTGACCCCATGATTTTCCTTTAGCGTTGAAATCGCCGCAGAAAATGACATTCCTCGTATGACATAATATGTCACTCAGACAATGTCATCTCTGGGAATCCACACTCACGTTACAGGCTTAAACATTAACCAACACGAATGGTAGATCGGATTGAACTCTAACAGCCTGTATTTGTGTCTCGTCACTGTCCCACCTGGACATGTCCCGCTCTGAAGTCACTACCGTGTCTGGAATTAGAATCGCCATTCCTAGGTGTCACCTGTTGTAATAACATTTGAAGCCGGCTATATGGAGTTAAATAACACCCAGTCTCGTCTCCTGAAGCGCTACTCTATCGTTTCTGTGTGCCAGGCTTTCCAAAATTGGGCTTCTTTGATTTGCGCCGTCACAGTTCAAATATAGAATACGCGTGTTCTTGAGGCCCAGACGGTCGCATTTTTTCCCGTGACGCCTGGCTCCGGCCCGTCTCCCCTGTCGTTAACGTCTTGGGTCTCGTCTGGTCGGTGGTTTCTTTACCCTTTGTACGGGACACACACGCTGGTCTGCCATGATGAAGAAAACACACAAAAAAAACACTGCACACCACTAGTGTTCTACACAGTAACCTAAACATGCTGCGAAAAACACTCAGGATTGATTCGCACAGATGCACGAAACGCCGCTGCACCGGCGAAATTCTTGAGAAAAAACTACTGATTTACATCCTAGCGCAGAAATTACACGCACGAGATGAAATTATCCATCTTCTACGTGAAAGAAAAAAAAACAACCACAAGGTCCATACTGGGCATGGACGCTGTTTCTAGGACTTCGGTGTCAGGGATCTTGTCTTGCCATTTAATCTTCAATAGCTTCCTAAGGCAGGCTGTGTGGAAGTGGTTTAATTTCCTAACATGTCGCTGGTGAACAGTCCAGGTTTCACAAGCATAGAGCAGTGTGGATAATACAACTGCTTTGTAGACTTTCAGCTTTATTAAATCAAGGTACTGTAGACAGTAGATGACAGTTTGACAGAATTTCATGGGGAATGCATGCAAGCACATCTAATGACATCCACGGAAGCCAGAAACATGCCGTGTCGCAGAAGACTGAATAAAGCCACAAATAGAAAGATTCAGTCGGGGAGATTCTCTAGTGGGGGAGCCATGGTGGCGTAGTGGCTAGACTCTCGCCTGCCAGCCTGATGGCCGAGGGTTCGACTCGCACCGGCACAAATCCGAATGTCAACACACTAACCCCCCCCCCCCCCTCCCTCTCTCCCCCTCCCCCGAGTGCCGATTGTTCTGTACAGTTATGGGTCTAGCACCATGTACACAGTGCGCCTGGGGCGTGTGTAAGGGATCTGTACTTATTTCGTCAGATCTTCACTGATTCAGGACCAAACAACCAGTAGGCTTGGACCAAACCTGGCACACAATCAGATGAGCTAGCATTATAATGGACCAAACCTGGTACACAATCTGTTGAGCTAGTATTATAATGGACCAAACCTGGTAATAATCAGATGAACTAGTATTATAATGGGCCAAACCTGGTACACAATCACATGGACTAGTATTATAATGGACCAAATCTGGCCCACAATCACATGAACAAGTATTACACACAACTTCTATCATACAGGTGTAAATCATGGAGAATGCATGCAAGCACCCCGAATGAAGTCCACGAAAGCCAGGAACATACAGTGCCACTGAAGACTGAATGAAGCCACAAACATACAGATTCAGTCAGGGAAATCTTCTAGTGGGGGAGCCCCGGTGGCGTTGATGCTAGACTCTCGCCTGCCGACCCGGCGGTCATAAGTTCGAGGCGCATCAGGAGGGATTTAAATTGTTTAAACCTCGACATGGGCTCCCAAAGGTCGACCTAGCATAAAATGGGCACTAAGAATGTCCGGGGACATAAAAGCGACCACCGTGAACCTGACCACTCCAGGCACTGAGAACCGGTTTGTCTATACAACTCTGGGTCTAGCACCACGTGTCCCATGCGTCCCAAGGGGTGTTAAAGGGTCATGTACTACTGACCTACTTAGAGGAGGTCGGATTGGCCGAGAGGGTGATCGCACTCGCATTTAAACTTCCTGTGTCTTGAAGTGAGAATAGTAGGTTTAATCCACACACCCGTCGGTTGGACTTTAACGATGACTGATTGTTCAGAAAGCAATGGCAAACTACTGGACCTAGAAATTGCCTAGAAAATTAATCTGGGGTTGATCGCGATATCCTGCAAAGGATATGCATCATTACAAAATAAATTCCATTCGTCACATGTAGGTGTCCCTCTCTCTGTCTCTCTTTCTCTGTGTGTCTCTCTCTCTCTCTTTCTCTTTCTCTCTCTCCCTCTCTCTCTCTGTCTCATTCCCTCTAAATAAAGATCAATCAATCAATCAATCAATCAATCAGTCTGTCTTTCTCTCTTTCTCTCTCTCTTTCTCTGTCTCCCTCTTTCTCTCTCTCTCTCTTTCTGTCTGCCTCTCTCTTTCTCTGACTTTTCTCTATTTTCATGTCTCCCTCGCTCTCTTTCCCGCTCTCTCGTCTCCCGCTCTTTCCCTCTTCTCTGTCTCTCTCCTTGTTTTCACGCTCTCCCAATCTCTCTCTCTCTCTTCCCCTTTCTCTCCTCTGTGTCTATTTCTCTCTCTCTCTCTCTCTTTCGCTCTCTGTATTTCCCTTTCCCTCCTCTGTCTCTCTTTTCCTTGCTCTCTCTTTCTCTCCCTCCCTTTCCCATGTCTCTCTCTCTCTCTCTTTGCATCTCTCTCGCTCTCCTCTGTCTCTCTCCTTTCTCTCTCCTGTCTTCCGTCTTTCTCTCTCCTTTCTCTCTCCTCACTCTCTCCCTTTTCCCATCTCTCTGTTGTCATCTCTTCTCTTTCATCCCTCTCTCATCTTTTTCTGTCCTCCTCTCTCTCCTTAATCTCATCCCTCTCTCTGCATTTTGTCCCTCTTTCTCTCTCCTCTCGTTCTCTCTGTCCCCTCTTATCCTCTCTCTCTCTCTCTTTCTCTCTCTCTTTTTCTCTCTCTCTTTCTCTCTCTCTCTTTCTCTCTCTCTCTTTCTCTCTCTCTCTTTCTCTCTCTCTCTTTCTCTCTCTCTCTTTCTCTCTCTCTTTCTCTCTCTCTTTCTCTCTCTCTCTCTCTTTCTCTCTTTCTCTCTCTCTCTCTTTCTCTCTCTCTCTCTGCGTTCTCTCCCTCTTTCTATTTGTATGTCTCTCTTTCTCTCTGTGTGTCTGTCTACTTGTGTACGTATGTTGAGGCTGTGAAAAGGCTTTCAACACACCGGTCTTTGTTCAGAGGGGAACAAACACCAACCGCAAGAACATAAGTTTTAACACAACATTTTCCTAGCCACACAAAAGACCAGCACTCGCCTAAAGCTGAGTCGCTAATCCACAAGAATATTCCCGATAAAACTGGAAACCTCAAGGCCGATCAAACTATAGGGGACGCAGAGATAAGATTGGCCCAGAGCAGTGACAGATTTGATGCAGGGGCTTCCAAATCGCCCGCAGCTGTGTTTGGAATGCGTTGTGCGGGATTACGAACTGCGTCCGTAAATTCTTCGCCACGGAGCCAGCTGGTTTGTAAATTGATCCTTTAATTACTTAATATAATCCAGTTTGCTAGCCACGGCAGCGATGACGTTAGCCCGCTTCCCTGACTGCCCGGAGGGCATGCGTTCGAATCGTTATAGAGTTAGATGTTTACACCTTGACCTGAGCTGGGTACCAGGACATGACATGGGGAGTCCCATCAGCCATCGGGTGGCGCAGGCACTAGCACCACGTGAGCGGGATCCTTTACTTATCATTATCATCATGTGCCCTTTCAGTTTGCACAGTGTTCATGTCTCTCCACAGATCTCTGTCTTGGGATCAACTCTGTTGATGATATTCCGCAAAGGCACCGTCTAAGTCTATCCACCATTATATCTCTTCGTCTGCCTTTGTGTCTTTTTCCATTGATATTTTCAGTTGTCACGATGTTCTCCAACTCCTCTCTTCTCATCTCATGATCAAAGAATGCTGTTTGTATTCTTGGACTGTCAGGGTAAGTAACGATTGTCTGAAAGAGGCATGTGCAACTAGAACATTATATACAACAATAAGGAAGAGACAAACAGTTTTCTTTGGTCATGTGATGAGAAGAGAGTCATTGGAGACCATCGTAATAACTTGAAGGATCAGTGAGAAAAGAGGCAGAGGCAGACCAAGAGAAATGATCCTGGATGAATTAAGACGGTGGCATGGAGGAATTCCATCAATAGAGTTGGTCCAGAACATCAAAGACCGAGATCTGTGAAGATACATGAACGCCTAAACCAGCTGGCGGGCCACATATTTATTCCTGTATGGTTACTTCTCACGTCAGGTTTCCCCTTAAACTTGTAAGAGATCTAATGAACTACAAACAAGTTGGACACGCCGTAAATTTTCTTGTAGAGACTAGTGGATGTCTGTGCAAAGTGACAGCAGTTTGAACAGAACAGGTGGTCCTTGGGGTCTTTACATTAATTAACGCATTTCGAAACCTTTTATTAATAAGTATGTAGTCAGTTTGGTTGAGTATTTTCCATGTGTAAAGTCGTCTTTTATGGTGTATAACACCATAATCTACGAACCCATATTGAATTGTAAGAAGACACAGATTATGGTCGTCACTAGGAAGGAAGAAATACCACAATGTAATATACAAGTAAATGGGCATATTCCTAAACAATTGAATCGGTACAACTATCTCGGAACAGTCATAACATCTGATGGGAGATACCTTGAAGAGATTAGAACAAGAATTGCCATAGCGGAGGTAGCCTTTCGCAACATGAAAAACATACTGACCAATAAAAAGATATAAATTGAAACGATGAAAAGAGTGTTGAAGTGCTAAATAGAACCTGTACTTTTATATGGATGTGAGGCGTGGACAATAAGCAGACAAGCTGAAAAACATCTGATGGCTGTGGAAATGTGGTTTCTGAGGAAAATGCAAAGACTACCATGGACAGATAGAAAAACCAATTAACAAGTCCTTCAAGAAACAAATGAAGATCGTAAAATGATTAGAGGCATTAGATGTAGACAGTCAAAATTTTTTGGGCATGTTATGAGAAGAAATGAATTGGAGAACTTGGTGACAACTGGCAAGATCAAGAGAATAGATTAAGGGGAAGACCAAGAATTAAATACCCGGATGGCCTTACAGCCCTTTCAGCGGGCCGAACCGTTCAAGAATCCAGTGGTGCCCACTCTATGACCACGAGCAGCATGACGATGGAGGTGATGGCAGTTACACAGGCTTTCATATGGCTGGAATCACAGCTTTATACCAACGTGTGTGTACTAAGTGATTCAATGAGCATGATTCAGAAGGTCGAAGCTGGATCTGTACGTAGACAGTGGACTGAGTCGCTGCGGAAGTCTGTTGACCGTAAAGTCACCTTCATCTTCGTCCCGGGACATGCGGGAGTCGAGGGAAATGAACGAGCTGATAAACTGGCTGGCTCTGCACCCCCTGTAGATGGCCAGCCCATGGATCGTGCCGATGTTATTAACGTCCTCAAAGATATGGCGAGAACAGAGGACTTTGACGTCAGTGATTCCACATCGCTGTCCAGGATGAAAGACTTGGGAGTAAGAATCGGCACAGCCAGACGCGAGAGGTACATCGGGAAAACAAAGCGCCTCGTCAACCAACACAGAACTGGCACTATTAGCCACCGGACGCTGATGCATATGTTGGGGGGAGGATCTGAGCAGCTATGGACATGTCCGGAGTGCAATGAAGATACCCCAACTGATAACTGATAACTGACAGACTTAAGGAAACGGGTAGAAACCCTGCAGATGCCCTACTGGAAGATCCTACCATTTTACATTCCCTCAATTCCCCCCAACCATCCTCAATCTCTCTAAATATTATCCCACTACATTGTCCTTAACTCACTGAGTTAAATGATATCTCACACCAGCTAGTTTAAGCTACGCGATAGGCTACTGTTGCCGACGCTCTTATAATACGTTCTATCACCGCACTTATAATACGTTGTATCACCGCACAGTACTGCACTCTATTCCTAAGAATAATCTAAGTTAGATATGTTTAATAGAATATCATACAGTTATTCCTCACAAATCAAAATTAATCGATATGGTGCTAATCCCGTGAAGTCCCATCAGGCGGCGATAGTGCCGGGCCCCCTGCCTCGAGGGGGTCCACCCATGACTACTGGTGGTCACCTTCCCCTGTCCTGTGGAGTCAAGGCACAGAGGAGTAGGTTAAGAGCTATTGACCAAATACCCCGGACACTCAACATACTACAGTGGAATGCCGAAGGAGTTTACAAGAAGAAAGAGTCCCTAACACAGCGTCTTCATAAAGATAAAATAGATGTGGCATGCATTCAAGAGACACACCTCAACGCCAATCACAAATTCTCAGTCAGAGGATATCAGGCCACACGTTTCGACCGTGAAGGACACAAAGGAGGAGTTCTAATACTTACACGAAATACAATACCTTGCAGTGAAGTATCTGTGATCTCTGACAACCAAACGGAAATTATAGGTGTTGATATAATGATAAAGGACGTGAAAATAAGAATCTACAATCTGTATAGCCCAGCAGATAAGGACCTTACACTCTCAAACATGAAAATAACTGACACAAACTGCATTATTGTCGGAGACTTTAATAGCCGTTCAGAAAGATGGGGATACCCAGATACTGACAAAAGAGGAGATGAATTGGAGGACTGGGAAATAGACTCAAATCTCCATCTACTCAACAAAGCGGATGACACACCGAGCTTCTACTCCAGAAGATGGCTTACCACTTCTACTCCAGACTTAGCTTTCTGCACAGGAGACATCCTCCACAAAATCGATCACCATGTGCTGGACCAATTAGCAGGTAGTGACCACAGACCAATCTAGCTTGTAGTGAATATGGAGTATGTTCCACAGGAGCAAAAGCCCTTGCCCCGCTGGAATTACAAACGAGCAGATTGGGACAGATTTGCCATACTAACAGACAAATATTGTGAAAACTTAAATACACGATATGGCAACATAAAGCAAATGGTGGAAAGTCTAAACAAAGCGATAATACAGGCAGCCACTGAGTCCATTCCTAGAGGAGCGAGGAAAAATTACAAACCATACTGGACTGAAGAACTACAAAGTTTGGAGGACAAAGTTGAAGATGCCAGGAAGACAGCAGAGAGAGAACAAACAATTGAAGCGATAATCTCTCTCAAAGCCATCTCAGCAAAATATAAAAGAACAGTAAATCAAACAACAAGAGATTGTTGGAGGGAAAAAACAGAAAACCTGAATTTTGACAGGGATGGAAACAAACTATGGAAACTAGTGAAAGCCATGAACAATGAAGGACCTAGAAACAAACAAATAACAATTAAACAAGGAAATGCCTTGCTTACAGGAAAAAAGGCTGCAAATTCACTAATGGAACACTATGCAAATGCAAACCACATTGATATTACAACCGAACAGAAGAAAGCAATCAAAGACAAACAGATACATCATACAAATACAGAGACAGCAGCAGAATATATGATGGCAAATCTAACAATGGAAGAAATGGAACAGGCAATGAATACCCTAAAAAAGAAGAAATCACCAGGAAAGGATGGAATCACAAATGAAATGCTAATAGGACTAGGCACCAAGGCAAAGAAGAAACTACTAGCAGTCCTAAATAACAGCTGGAAGAGAGGAATAGTCCCACAGGCATGGAAGGAAGCTATACTAATACCAGTCCCAAAGAAAGGAAAAGACCTGGAAGAACCAAATGGCTATCGACCTATCAGTCTACTTAGCTGTGTAGGAAAATTAATGGAACGCATTATCAATGGCAGGCTAACATGGCATCTGGAAGAAAACAAACTCTTAACACCACACCAAGCAGGATTCAGAAAGTACAGATCCACTGAAGATCAAATAACCTATATAGCTCAGGAAATAGAGGATGCCTTCCAAGAGAAAAAGCACACACTAGCAGTCTGGATAGATTTAGAAAAAGCATTTGATAAAGTATGGAAGGAAGGACTGAAAGTAAAACTGCAAAAAATGCATGTTTGTGGAAAAATGTATAAATGGATCAGCCACTACCTTGAGAACAGAACTGCCAGGACAAAAGTACAAGGACAAACAAGCAAAATGATGCTGTTGGAGCAAGGTGTCCCCCAAGGAGGAGTTCTTTCACCAACATTATTCCTAGCATATATAAATGACATCACAGAAAATTTTCCAGTCAGAGTACACACATCCTCCTTTGCAGATGACCTAGCCATATGGACATCTGAAGAATATATTAGTACAGCTAACAGCAGAATACAGCAAGCCTTATTAGCGCTAGAGGACTGGTCAAAATCATGGCTAGTGAAGATAAGTGAGGAGAAAACAACATGCACAGTGTTCTCCCTCTCAAATAAAACTCAGCAACCTAAGCTGGTATTGAATGGAAAAATATTGCGCCATGAAGAAAATCCAAACTATCTAGGAGTCACCTTTGATCGTCGCCTGACATGGAAGACACAGGTTGAGAAAAATCGAACAAGAGCAAGGCAGAGAATGGCAATCATGAAAAAGCTTGCTGGTACAACATGGGGAGCAGATGAGAAAGTTCTCAAGAAGTTATATACTGGACGGGTGAGGCCAGTACTGGAATATGGCATTGCAGCTTGGGCAACAGCAGCTAAGTCAAACTTTAACAAAATAAGTAGAGTCCAAAACCAAGGAATGCGAATCATAACTGGAAGCCTGAAGACAACGCCTATTAATGAACTAGAAAAGATCACTTGTTTACAACCAATGCAGGATAGAAGAGATAGCAGAGCCCAGCAACAAGCAGAAAAATTTAGAAGATTGACAGACCACCCTATGTACAACAGATTTAATGGTTTTGGAAAGGGAAGACTGAAGCGTAGCAACTTTGTAGAAACTGCAAAACGAAGGATTAGGGCATATCCTATACTTAACATATCAACAGTCAAGCCCATTTACAATGCACACAAGTTCCCAGCTTGGAGACAGCAGCAACTGCCTGAGATGATAGAAAACATTCCTGGTATTGAGAAAAAGAACACCCAGCATGAAACCGAAAGAAGAGAAATAACCCTAAACTACATAAAAGAACATTACCCAAGCAGGAATTGGACCCATGCATATACAGATGGATCAGCCAAAAATTCAATAGAGAATGGAGGAGGAGGAATTCTCCTAAATTTAAAAAATGGAGTGGAAAAAAAAAACACATTCAATGGCAACTGGAAAATTTTCAAGTAACTTCAAAGCGGAGGTAGAGGCTCTGAAAACTGCAGCAGAAATGCTTCTGATGGAGGAAAATAAAGAGAAGCAAATAGCTATCTTCACAGATGCAAAGTCAGCTGTCTCAATACTGAAGAGCAAGAACAGCACATAACTAGCTGACCTAAGAGCAACACTCCATGGTCTATGCCAGAAATCCAAAAAAGTTGTAATACAGTGGATCCCATCACATTGCAGTATACCTGGAAATGAAGAGGCAGACAGACTGGCAAAAGAGGGCGGACGACTACCACAGCCTGACATAGACATAATCTATAATGAGGCAAAGAGGTTGATAAAAAGCACTTATAGAACCAAATGGGAATCAGAGCATCCAGGCCACCAGAAGGATGATGCATATTACAAACTCGACCGAAGAGAACAAGTAGCAATCTTCAGACTCCGCACAAGACATAACAGGCTGAAATACCACTTGTTCAACAAACTAAAGATAGGAGATACAGATGAATGTAATTGTGGAACTGGTAAAATGACAGCTAAACATTTGCTGCAAGAGTGCCCAATATATTCAGAACAGAGAAAGATATTTTGGCCCACACCTGCTTCATTTGAGGACAAGCTCTATGGAGATATCAACAAGCTCAAGTTGACCGCATCTTACTTTAACTACATACAGGTTGACGTTTAAAGGTGCATGAAGACCCAGAGGCATGAAATGGAATATTGCTTGGATAGCAAATCCATTATGTGGAAAGTCCAAATCGAAAGCTCGCTGTGTGGGCTTCATAAAAGGTGCAAAAGTGTCCTAATGGCACGAAATGGAATATTGCTTGGATAGCAAATCCATTACGTGGAAAGTCCGAATCAAAAGCCCATTGTGTGGGCTTCATAAAAGGTGGATAAGTGTCCTAGTGGCATGAAATGGAATATTGCTTGGATAGCAAATCCATAACGTGGAAAGTCCGAATCGAAAGCTCACTGTGTGGATGTCATCTGCAGACTCCATACTTCTGGTTTCCGGAAGAACAGCCTATGGTGAACGGAAGGCCCAATATACGGAAGTGAGGCTAAGCAGCCATGTGCAGGACGTGACGATTCCTTGGGTGAGCCCAGTACCAGAGCGCTATGTATCGGCTCTGCAAGTATGGAAGCCTCCTTGGATGGCGGGGAATGCCCATGGTCTGCCCCTGCCTTCCCTTGAGGGCTGACCAGGATCTTTGGCTGTTCTATATGGGCCAGCTGGGATGGGGGATAACACCACAACAGTGAGAGTCAAACGTCCTAAGAAACCCCCGGGAAGGTTAACCCGGTCAACAAATGCCCGCAGAAGTCGGATGTGTCGGCCTAACGGCGCAAGAACGCAGCTCTGCTGTAAACAGGCACAACGCAATCACATCCGAAAAAAAACTCCGGATGAACGAAGAAGAAGAAGAAGATATAGTTATTCCTGTTGTAGATGGAGACTATGAAATCACAGACTGGATCGATGTCCGCCGATATACATCAACAATAGACACTATAGTCTCTCTCTATAGAAACAACTAGGAATACTGCACCAGTCCGTAGAGCTTCACAACTTTTGGTCGACTAACCCAAAAGTTGTTTACCTCACTGTTTTTATACTGGGTATAAATGACGTCACAAAACTGTCTAGACCAGTGTTTCCCAACGTGGGGCCCACGCCCCACAGGGGGGAAATTTGATTGTTAAGGGGGGCAATTCGAAAATGGAAGAAATCGGCTGGATATAACAACATTGGGAAACTTGAGACTAGAACTAAATTGGAACCTGCTATAAAATCTCTTTGCAGCAAGCATCAATCGCAAGGATCTCATCAAATTTAAATAATTACTAATAATTAAAATAATATAGAAAAATCTTTCATTAAAATTATTTTGTACTTGAATTTCAGTTCTCCATTATATGTTTTGAAAATGTACTTACTGTGTTTGCTCAATAATTTCACTTTTGGCTAGGATCGGGTGCATGTGCTGCTCTCCCCCTCAGTAGTGCGCCTTGTCAGGTAGGGGGCCCGGATGATCAAAATAAAAACCCATGACATATCTTCACCTTAGATGTGGGCCTGAGCTCACACAGGGTCCACACAAAAAAAGGGGAGGCGGGGGAACCAGCTTGTCTGGGGTAACCGCCAAACCAAAAAAGAAAAAAATTCGCCCAACACAACCGACATACAGGTGGGGGGGGGGGGGGGGGTGCTTGACCCCTCTGGGAACCGTGAGCCTTTCTTTTAAAAAAAAAATTCAAGTTTCTTTAGTGACCATTTCAATTTTCGAATATTAAAAATGATGCATATGTTGGGGGGGGGGGGCATAAAATTTTTAGAAAGGCTTAGGTGGGGCATAGCACAAAAAAGGTTGGGAAACACTGGTCTAGACGCTAAACCGTCTAGAATCTATTTTTCTCTCTCCTGTTTAAACTGGGTGGAAACATCCCGCCGTCTATTTCGCTTTCATCTGGGGACCTACCCCGGTACTTCAGAGAGTCCCGCTAGTCTGTAATCTGGGGAATCATTTCTCCACACAAAAGATCTAGCCGACTTCTGCCCAGACATTCCGTCTACAACTTCAAAGGATGGCTGCCGCCTTGCAGACAGATAGCGCTATAGTCCCTCCTCGAGCAACAACATATTAAAGAAATGCCGACTGTGTGTAGACATTTGGCGCGACTTTCTGTCATCGATCGAAACCTTCAAGTTTTTAATGTGACATTAATCTACTTCATTATCAATTCTTATGGCAGCTTGTTGTTTCCAATATATGTTTATTTTTTTACAAATTTAAGGTCTTTTCCATCAGTTTGTAGATTTTCAAGCATCCTTATCATGTCGACATGTCTCACTTTATCGAAAGCCTTTGTGTTGTCAATAAAGCAGAGGTGTAGAGCTTTGTTTACTTCTATAGAACGTTCAATTACTGTTCTCAGTATATACACAGCATTTACTGTACCCTTGCCTTCTACAAACCTACATTGTTCTTCTCCTATTTCGGGTTATATTTTCTTCCTAACCTTTTGCATGATAATTCTAAGCAAAATCTTTGTGATATGGCTCAATATACTAATTGTTCGATGTTGATCACATTTCAAGGCTCCTGATTTCTTCGGGATTGCAATAAATATAGAATTACACAATTAAGGGGGTATATCTCCAGTTTCATATATTGTGTTCAGCAGTCTGGTGACTTGATCTATTCCATATTATTCTAAGGCATTGATCATTTCTTTTGTGATGTTATCTGTACCCGGGGTGGTATTCAACCACACACGTGTCACGTCCATAACAAGGATACAGATGTGTAACTTATATATATATATATATATATATATATATATATATATATATATATATATATATATATATATATATATATATATATATATATATATATATAAACAATGTTTTCCCGTAGTGAATTTGAATAACGAAGACACAAACCATAGATTGTACGATTTATTTCCTTGCATATTTCGCTGCATCTCGTCAGGTACATACTGCAGAAGTCACACA
Source organism: Cepaea hortensis (assembly GCA_963921405.1). Classification (NCBI taxonomy): domain Eukaryota; kingdom Metazoa; phylum Mollusca; class Gastropoda; order Stylommatophora; family Helicidae; genus Cepaea; species Cepaea hortensis. The sequence goes on from OY992879.1 coordinate 78,273,652, forward strand.
ACATAGAATAAAATAATTAGATACATCTTCCAAGCTAAAATACACATCTGATCGCACAGTAATATCAATTGTTTACCGTGATAATTTTAAATTAAACATCATGTCTTTCTGTTTGCACAAAACTGGCCTATGTAGATTAATCATTAAGGCTTCTGCAAACTTTAACAAACTACTATTTTGTGTATGAAACAACACGTTGTGATTCTGCTTCTAGTTGTGTGGTGATTCTGCTTCTAGTTGTGTGGTGACTCTGCTTCTAGTTGTGTGGTGCTACTGCTTCTAGTTGTGTGGTGACTCTGCTTCTAGTTGTGTGGTGCTACTGCTCATAGTTGTGTGGTGACTCTGCTTCTAGTTGTGTGGTGCTACTGCTTCTAGTTGTGTGGTGACTCTGCTTCTAGTTGTGTGGTGCTACTGCTTCTAGTTGTGTGGTGATTCTGCTTCTAGTTGTGTGGTGATTCTGCTTCTAGTTGTGTGGTGATTCTGCTTCTAGTTGTGTGGTGATTCTGCTTCTAGTTGTGTGGTGATTCTGCTTCTAGTTGTGTGGTGATTCTGCTTCTAGTTGTGTGGTGATTCTGCTTCTCGTTGTGTGGTGATTCTGCTTCTAGTTGTGTGGTGATTCTGCTTCTAGTTGTGTGGTGATTCAGCTTCTCGTTGTGTGGTGATTCTGCTTCTAGTTGTGTGGTGATTCTGCTTCTCGTTGTGTGGTGATTCTGCTTCTAGTTGTGTGGTGATTCTGCTTCTAGTTGTGTGGTGATTCTGCTTCTAGTTGTGTGGTGATTCTGCTTCTAGTTGTGTGGTGATTCTGCTTCTAGTTGTGTGGTGATTCTGCTTCTAGTTGTGTGGTGATTCTGCTTCTAGTTGTGTGGTGATTCTGCTTCTAGTTGTGTGGTGATTCTGCTTCTCGTTGTGTGGTGATTCTGCTTCTAGTTGTGTGGTGATTCTGCTTCTAGTTGTGTGGTGATTCTGCTTCTAGTTGTGTGGTGATTCTGCTTCTCGTTGTGTGGTGATTCTGCTTCTAGTTGTGTGGTGATTCTGCTTCTCGTTGTGTGGTGATTCTGCTTCTAGTTGTGTGGTGATTCTGCTTCTAGTTGTGTGGTGATTCTGTTTCTAGTTGTGTGGTGATTCTGCTTCTAGTTGTGTGGTGATTCTGCTTCTAGTTGTGTGGTTATTCTGCTTCTCGTTGTGTGGTGATTCTGCTTCTAGTTGTGTGGTGATTCTGCTTCTAGTTGTGTGGTGATTCTGCTTCTAGTTGTGTGGTGATTCTGCTTCTAGTTGTGTGGTGATTCTGCTTCTAGTTGTGTGGTGATTCTGCTTCTCATTGTGGTGTGATTCTGCTTCTAGTTGTGTGGTGATTCTGTTTCTAGTTGTGTGGTGATTCTGCTTCTAGTTGTGTGGTGATTCTGCTTCTAGTTGTGTGGTGATTCTGCTTCTCGTTGTGTGGTGATTCTGCTTCTAGTTGTGTGGTGATTCTGCTTCTAGTTGTGTGGTGATTCTGCTTCTAGTTGTGTGGTGATTCTGCTTCTAGTTGTGTGGTGATTCTGCTTCTAGTTGTGTGGTGATTCTGCTTCTCATTGTGTTGTGATTCTGCTTCTAGTTGTGTGGTGACTCATTCATAGTTTGATCGACCAGGATTTGTGTGTGCGTGTGTGTGTGTGTGTGTGTGTGTGTTCGCGCGCGCGTGTTCGCTTTGAACTCGCGCGTAGTTCGTACACATGCTACTTCTTCTAGTGCACTGGACTTATATTTGCATGTGGATTAGCTTTCCCTTTTATCAGTGTCCCTCGCTAAACCACAGCGACTTCAGCGGTATTTGTAATTTACCTCCCAAGGTCAAAGACGAAAAGTCAGCATTTAAGTACTACTACAGAGGTTTAACCTGCTACCTATCATCAGCACACCGGAAGTTTAAGAGCGGACGCTATTATCCATTCGGCCACCCTGACCCCTCGAACAAGATTTAAACATCACGAAAACCAGATCTCGACGTTTGACCTACGAGAGCGCTCGATTGTGTCACTACCAATCAATGGGAGATGAGAAGATCATCTGAAGGGGGGACATGTCACTGACAGCTGACAGTCACAGATGTCAATTACTCGTGTTTGTGGCAGGAAGTGGCATTTGTGTGTTGCGGGTCAAAGACAGGGGGAGACAATTTACACTAGTATCTGATTATTGTTTGACACTTTTTGGAAGGTATTACATTATTATTATTTTTTTTTTTTTTTGGTTTTTTTACAAATTTGTGTCTATCTGTCTGTCTTCCGATTTCTTTGTTTATATGTCTGCCTGCCCGTGTGTCCATTTGTCTGTATAACTTTGCTATGTATTTTCCTTTCAATTTTCTTGCCTGCCTTCCCCCTTTCATTCCTGCCCATAACTCGATCTTCTACATTTAATCTTCCTTCGTTCTTTGATCCTGTTTACTTTCTGTCACGAAGTCTGACATGGGTACCAGGAAATGTCCATGGGAAGTAAAGTCAGCCGGCAAGATATAAACTACATCACCCACAGAGTGCCGATTGGGTTAGAAAAATGGAGTTAACACCATGTACACTACACACACCAAGGCGTGTAAAATGGACTTTTACTTTTACTTTTACCATAAACCCATTACGCAAGGCGTGGACAATGGCCCGTTATCTCCCTTAAATATTGAAACCGTTATATCACGTATTAATAATCATCATGTGCTGTGCTGAATAAGAGTAGGCGGTCATGTTTCGCCATCTCACACGATCATCAGAGTCGTGGATCAGGTCTGTGTTCTTGTCTCGATTATGCCGTGCGGCTAAGTCATGTAGGTATTTTTTCTACCTCTCCTATACTGGCTCTGTGGCGCACGGGTGACTAATGCCATTTGTAACCCCGCATACCGTGTTCGAAACACAGCTGCGGGAAATTAGGAAACAGACTGCCTTGCGTTGGTTTCCATACAAAGGTATAAGTGTCGGTCGTTCAGAAATCAATGGCAAACTACTGAACGTAAACATGTCAAGAAATCACAAACAGTAAACAAACTCAAGAGTTGACTGCCACATCCTGTAAAGGATTTGCAACCAACTATAACCTCCCTTGTGCTCTTTTGCCATCAGTTTTGTTAGTTGTCGCTAATTTTTTCCTGTTTCATAGTCCTCATTATGTATCAAAAGAATCTTGACCGTTTACGTCTAGTTTTTTGAATTAATATACGGTTTCTATTTGTTTCTTGTCGGAGTTTCTCACTGTTTTTCTGTTTGTCCATGGCGTTTTTTGCACTGTCCCGAAAAGCAACAGTCTGACTGCCATGTTAGCTACTAATAAAATCCGGGCCGTGATTCATATGGGAAAATACGCGCATGTATAAGACACACATTACCTATCATTATCACCATCAAGTGCCCAGGGGACGTCTTAATTTCGGGGTAACACGGTATCCCCTCTCTTTTTCCACGAGTGCGGCATTGACGTGCTTGACCAGGCAAAATTTACTCCCAGTTCGTGCAGTCTGGCTAGAGTCCGTGACTCGCCAGTATCCACCACACTAGATTATATCAGCAATGCCCATGCTTCTTCCCGTGTGCATTGGTGTAACATTCGCCAAATGGTCTGTGCGTTCGTTACTCCTTGCTCCGGCATGTCCGGGTGTGTACATAGATGTGAGTTATGTTAGGCGCGCTTCAGGATGCGTTGGCGTCATTCACCTCAAGGGATGTGCCCAGAAATTATGACTGTCTCATGTTTATCAGTTATCAGTTAGGGCATCTTCATTGCACTCCGGACAGGTCCATAGGTGCGTAGATCCTCCCCCAGCATATGCATCAGCGTTCGATGGCTGATAGTGCCAGTTCTGTGTTGGTTGACGAGGCACCTCGTTTTCCCATTGTACCTCTCGTGTCTGGCCGTGCCAATTCTAACTCCCAAGTCTTTCATCCTGGACAGCGATGTGGATTCGCTGACGTCAAAGTCTTCTGTTCTCGACATGTCTTTAAGGACGTTAATAACATCGGCACGATCCATGGGCTGGCCATCAGCAGGGTGTGCAGAGCTAGCCAGTTTATCAGCTCGTTCATTTCCCTCGACTCCCGCATGTCCCGGGACAAAGATGAAGGTGACTTTACGGACAACAGACTTCCTCAGCGACTTAGTCCACTGTCTACGTACAGATCCAGCTTCGACCTTCCGAATCGTGCTCATTGAATCACTTAGTACACACACGTTGGTATAATGCTGTGATTCTAGCCATATGAAAGCCAGTGTTACTGCCATCACCTCCATCGTCATGTTGCTCGTGGGAATGGTGTGGGCACCGCTGGATTCTTGAACGGTTCGGCCCGCTGAACGGGCTGTAAATGCCCATGCACTTCTTTGCTTCTTTACAACAGACCCATCTGTATAGATGAGCACTTCAGGGTTGTCTGCGTGTTCATTGATGAGCGCGTTGACCTCTGCATTGACAGTGACAGGATTCTGTTCTCTGCACCGTCTGTCAGTGTGATAGTGCAGGAGAAGGTGCACTTAAAAGCTGGGGGCACAGGCACCCATTCCTTGCCGGGGTTGATACTGGTAGGACTGCAGACCTGTCTGATGATATCTTCCGCCCGACCCATCCATGACTTTGCCCCTCTTTAGCCTGTTGCTCTTTTCTCTGAATATATCTTCATGCAGAGGATGCTGCTCATCCGCACTTATTTTCAAGTATGCACGAGCTCTCCAGATCTTGATCCTGTGGTTCATTGTCGAGAAGTCAAATAGGTATCTTATCGCTGCACAGCTGGTGTCGCTCGTACAGCCCACAATGATGCGAATGGCTTCGTTTTGTACCTTTTCAAGTCTTCCAATCTGTGTAGGGCTGTAACGAAACGCCTACAGATCGGCAGATCTCTGCATAATATCCCTTTGAAGGGAGTGCGATGCGTTGGTCTTCCTTGAATTTAATATCAATTAATAGGGGATTTCCCATCTGAAGTAGTGCGTGGCGGCGCGATACTAGTTATTTATAGAGAAATCTAGAATGTTCCCCCAAGTGCGTACGTGGTCGAGATCTCTAGGTTCACGAGTGCTTCATGCAGCACGGGTCGGTAGAACTTATCGTGACTCTGGTTTTCTCCATGGGTCATGGAATTCACGCGGCCCGTGTAGGCAAGTTGAAGGCGCACTGAGTTAGTCGTGATCAGTCGCCAGCCAGACCTCCGCGTAAGACAGATCACAGCCACGGGGCTGCTGTAATTTTGATGTCAATGTGCGCGGCCAGAGCGGACATCTGCAGTCGAGTTCGTGATTGTTAAATCACAGGTTAGTTGAATACTTATTCTATTGTTTAACTGTTGTCGTTATGCCGTGCCGACCTCCCCGAACGAAATAATTGCCGTCGGAAATGAGTAGTCGCGTAGCGTTACAATTTACAGCTGGCTGTCTGCATATTTAATTAGCCTTTATCGATCAGCGACGTAATGTGTTACCTGACGGAACAAGCCTTATTCCACAGCGAGAAGTGTGTAAATAAAATAGGCCGAACTAGGTGCTTTCGAGGACTGGTGGAAATCCCATGTGTTTAGATAGATATATTTGTTAACTGATTGTTTACAAATGAGTTGCAGGGACAGTGATATGTATATTATTACTGCGTTGTGCTAGGGAGATCCCGGTTCTTTACAAAGTGTGTAGCAGTTACTTGTTTGGTTTATTAATTACGCATGCAAGGCAGAAAGTTTGTCAGTCATTACATCGACATGCTAGACGCGGTAAATAATGATAAAGTAGATCTTATTATTATAGATGTGTAATGTGCTTCGTGACATTAGAATGGTAACTTAGTTGTTCTATCAGTGGTGGTGATTTTTCGAGGAATCAAGGTGAGATCGGCCGTGGTGTATTTGCTGTGTGAAGATAGCAGTGTTATCCCGCGCAAACAGAATGGTGATGCATCGATAGGATAACAGTTGATAGGAGGTATTTATGATACTATTGTTACTGCTTGTTTTCATGTCCGTCCGCGAGAAGGACCGGGCGTGTTCCATCTTACGTCTGTCTAGGCAGCCGACTGGGAGGTAGGCCGGTACGCCCAACCCGTTAGGTTACAGGTCCGACCCAAAGCGATCGTGCATATCCGATGGTTGAACATACCCGATCGAGGGTGATGCGGCACTCTATAATTCGAGGCCGTGGTGTCTAGATACATCTAGGATTTGAACCTAACCCATTTCTGTTTCTAATATTCTACGCTTCTGGAAACCTGACTCTGTTCATGGAGTACTGGGAGTACTGCCGTGAAGTAGTAGTAGGTGAGGGGAATAAACCCCCCCCCCCCCCCCCGCCCCCACCAAAAAAAAAAAAAAAGTGGCGCCAGAGTTTGGTAATGGAGAGTCTGGAGGCTTGCTACATTGGATGACGTGACTTAAGTCGTCACGGGACAAGGTACACGGGACCCACAGTAGCTGTGGGAAAGTGTAATGGTGGATGGCCACCAAAGCTGTGCTCGACCGGCACAGGTATGACTGACCTGGAAGATAGTCAGTGAATAAGAGGGCAACTCAGGATCTGGGACAGGGATCCCAGAACTGACACTATGGCTGTGATATGAGTTGGTTATTTAAGTGTAACAATTCATGAGTTCTCCTTAGTTAATACTAAAGTAATGAATTATCAGGAGTATAATTTATTATGGTCATATAGTTATTCATGTGTGTAATTGATCAGTCCATGGGTTAACGGATTGGTGAATTGATGAGTCTGTCAGGAAGGAGATGTCCGGCTGGACACCTTCTCGATAAAGTAATCACTACACTGAAAGGGAAGTAGGTGTATATGTTGATGGATGATGGAAGATGAAACAGGATGGGACTGGCACCAGGTGGAAGATGCTTTGACAGAGTCATATAGTCGACTCTGGTGCTAGGGGTATTTGTAGCCCAGAAGTGTTACTTGACTGAACAGGTGCTATTGCTTTCTCTAACATCATTATGCCTATACATTATGGGTACAAGTAGATCTATGATGTGATGATTTCATACTCATGTTGGTATACATGAGGAATGACTGAGAGGCAGGTGACATGGTGGAGATGCAGTTAGTCTCTGTGGTAGTTGAGTACTCACACCAACCTCTCCGTGTTTCAGGATCTGTTATTGCTATACTGAAGAAGATTCGAGAGCTTCACCATGAGCTCTATGGGCCCACTCATTCCAGTGCCTATCAAGATGTTGATTGAGGCCATACTGGGAGTGGTCTTCTGATTCTGCGAGATCAATGTTGGAAGGAGATGAGTGCTGAATATGTCGGTAGGTCTAGGTTGGGACCTCCGCCAAAGAGTCCGACGAGTGTCATCCGATCCCGAGAGGATCCAACACTGAAACGTCTGGTGATTCTAGCCAGTGAAGCACTGGTGAAATTCAAACTCAGTGTAAACCTTGGTGATTGCAAGGTCGTGAACTTTCAAGTTGAGCCAAGTGATCATTCTTACCGGTCACCCTGGCCTGTGTGCTATGCTTCCGGCCCGGCTGGGTTGTCATGGGACACCGTGTATAATTTGATGCTTGCATAGTGTATCTACATTGGTTTACCTTTATGAAGCCAACACGTGGTCCAGTGACCTAAGACATTGATTACATAAGTGGTGGGAACACCAGAGGGACATGTTTGTTAAGGTAGGGAGCTACCTCATTCCAACGTGGTGAACTGTTGACAGTGTATGCTAGGTTGTGATTGATACCCATCGATCAGGGTAGTTACATGCGACTGTGTGAAGATCTATTGGTCCAAGGACATGGAAATAAGGTGAAGTGTTTAGTCACGTGATAGACTTTGCCAGTGACGTTTTGTGTTCATGTGGAGCAACCGCTCATTTTGTAGGTGACATATCAGTGTGTGGGTCACTAATGAGATAGAAGAGTGACCAGGCTCTTGTGTATTTTGATACGGTGCTACGTGTACCTTTTCTGCAAGTGGGAGACCGCTAATATTCTAGGGTCGGCCCAGACTTCATCAGGAGTGTGACGAGTGAAATAGTACGACAGCAAGGAAGGATCCTTGTTCATCGGTGCAGTGTCAGTCAGGCAGTGGTACTGCGCTTGATCAGCCCGTGATTGGTTCTCTGTGTGAAGAGGGAACTTTGGAGAGGCAGCAGACCTTGGAGTTCCGGTCCACTGGAGGAGCCTGGGTGAGTCGCTACCACGACTGGACAACCGCACGAGCTATCGTCCGCCTCCATGATGAAGAATCCTCATCTGCATATCTGCTCTTGTACATAGTACCTTCTAGTTTGGCTTTCAGCCATCCTTCTCTGTGTTGTGGTTGACTTAGTTCAGAATTAAATTTTTGTTTTCTTAGCTATGACTTTGTGCAGTGATATGACTGGTGTCTGGTCCGAGCCCCCTTGGGGTAGGGAACCCTAGGTGAGGGAGGGGAGGTCCAGCTGTCCCGGCTTGTGTGGGGCCTGGTAGATGAAGAGTGCTATTGAGGTGGTTGGAGCAAAGGCTGGGGATATTATCTATCGTGGCAAACCAGTCCAAGCCCCGGCGGTCTTGTCATAAGATAGAGTGGGGGCACGTCCGGGATCTTCTCTTTGTTCTGACATCTCGTAGGAATAGGTTATAGTGTCATCTGTCCTATACCCATTGTCTACTTGACGAGTAGGGCTACTGAAACCTTTCTCTTCGACGTGGACAGACATTTAGTTAAGGTAGTATAGATACATAGTTACAGTGTTGGTTGGAGTACAGTTAGCATTGTGATTGGGTATTGCATATCTATACTGATACGAAGTTACCCTAAGCATGGCTACTCGTACTTTAGATTTAGCTAAGGTGCGGGCATCTGCAACTGAGATGGGATTGGAAGGTGAGGAGTTCAAAGCCTATGTACTGGAAGTAGAGAGAAACTTCAGAGCAGAAGAGAGGGAGCGAAGAAAGTCAGAAATTGAGCTTGAAGCTCGAAAGTTAGCACTTGAAGAGCAAAAGTTGGTGGCAGACCAACAGGCACAAAAACTTGCAGCTGACCTAGAGTCTAAGAAATTAGAAGCTAGGAAATTGGAAATGGAACATGAGTTCCGAATGAAGCAACTTGATGTAGAGGCTAAATCTGTTGGTGATTCTGAGGGAGCAGTAGGTGGAGTAGCTTTACCTAGCTCACCAGCAGTCAGCAGACCAGCTTATCATGCTATGAAATGGCCATTTCCACCATTTGAACCAGACCAAGAGAAGATAGATCAATTCTTAGAGAAGTTCGAGGCAATGTGTAAAGCTATGGGCTTAGAGCCTGAGCGTTGGAATCTTAAGCTTTCACACGGACTCCGTGGCACCGCGTACGAAGTGTATGCGCGTCTTCCCCCAGGGATGGAAAATGATTATCCAACCCTGAAATCGGCTCTTTTGAAAAGATTCGAAATGACAGCCCATGCTTACAGGCGGAGGTTCAGAACTTCCAAGAGAGAACCAGGTGAGATGTTCTCGGCCTATAGTGTGAGGCTGAACTCATACCTGTTGAAATGGATGGCGTTGGCCAATTTCAAAGAGGATTATGAGAGTCTGAGAGAGTTGATGGTGGTGGATCAAATGAAAATGCAGATGTCCAAGCCTTTAAGGAATTTCTTAGGGGAAAATGGGGCGGAAAGGCTAGACATAGTAAATAAGTTAGCTGAAAGGTATGTGGAAGTCTATGGTGAGACTGGGGATTCCAGTCAGACGGATTCACAGAAAAGGCAGAAGGGGCTTGATCAGAAGCCCAAGACCAAAGGTCCCAAAGAATCATCCAATGTAGCAGATCCTGTGGTAAAAGACTCTGGTAAGAAACCCGATAAGCAAAGCCCTCCCGCCTCCCCAAAACGGAAGTGGAGTAAGAGGTGGTGTAAAAACTGTAAGTCGCGTTCCCATAATACTGTAGAATGTCTGAGGAAGCCAAAGGACTTGCACTTTGAGTGTCTCGCCTCTAATAGGGGTAGACCTAGCGAGACCACACCTAAGGGTCGGGAGAAACCAAAGTCTTAGAAATCACCTGTGGTCGAAACGATAGAGGTGAATGGGAAGCAGGTGGAATGTTGCAGTTTGAAGCTGTAATCTCATCCCACCTTGTGAGCCCAGGGCAGCTCACCGGCGAGACAAGAGAATTCCAGCTGGTCATGAAGAGCTCCGCAGCGAGGAACTTGCCGATTGCTCGGATTGACATTCGGTGCAAGTATGTTACTGGTAGCATCAAGGCGGCTGTGCTGCCTGATCCTTTTTACCCTTTGATCCTCGGTCGTCCACATGTATTCCTGGGGGACCCCAGGGAACATTGTCTAGTGAGCGCTAGGCAGGCCAGGGCTAAGGATGGAGAAAGGCAGTGTGGTAAGTTGATTGACCATTCTCTTGCGAGGTTAGTGAGCAGTGCTCAAAGTAGGGACCAGAGTTTGCGTCCTTACTTACCGGAGGTGTCCCAAAGTTCTCACCCGCCAACTCCGGGTCAGTTCTATGTAGAAAACCGGTTGCTTTATCGTAGAGCCGGGCAAGGGGATAGCCAGTACGGTCAGATGGTAGTCCCTACTGACTACAGATCCCGCTTGATACATAGAGTGCATACCTTATCCTTAACCGGACATAAGGATGTGGGGACAACAGTCCAGTGTCTTTCCAGCCATTACCACTGGCCTGGAATGACAGGCGACGTGCAGAGATATATCCGGTCGTGCCCAACGTGTTGTCTGGCAGCACCAAAGCACAGGACCAGAAACGGTTTATCTCTGCAGATTGGAGATAGCGTTCTCGCGCTTCTCCCACTCGAGGGGGCGGAATTCGAACTCGGGTGGCAGGGCCCTTTTCCTGTGGAACGGATAATGTCCCGATCCACGTATGAGGTGAAGGTCCGCGGGGAATTGCGTAAGTTCCATTGTACTCTCCTTCAGAATTTGGAGAGGTCCGAGGTAGTTTCTCCACCAGGTAGTGCGACTACCATCGCGCTAGATTCGGTTCTGGGTCCAGTCGAGGGCGAGGAAGACTCAGTCCTACGCAGTACATCCTGTGGGGAGGGTCTGTGGTCTCCTGAGCGTTCAACCGTAGATAGGGCGAACAGGCTCCGTCGGGAAGAGGCCCATGGTGTTAAGCACACTGGGAATCGAGGTCGGACAGGCGAAGTCACATCTGGCACGACGGGATCGTCGGGTGACTCGATACGCCGACAGGCTCACTGTCCTTACTCGCGGGAGAGAAGGCAGGAGCAAGGGTACTCCAGACGAACCTGGAGTAAGCGACCATTCATTTCGGTCGACATCCGCGAACAGTCCACGAGGGTGATGCCGAGTCGGGATAGGAAAAATCCTATTGTCAGAAGGGACGAACGAACCTTCAGTAAAGTAACCGATGGCCTACACCAGGTGGATGCGGAACAGTCCAGTGTAGAGGACAGATCCTGTACGCCAATCACCAGGCCGTTACGTTTCGGGCCTAATCGCTGGAGATAACGTATGTTTGAGGCGGTGGTTGGTGAGCCAGCATCCATACCATTCTGGTAGATCTCCCCAGGGAAAGTGAACGGTATGGAACGTCCTTTCCGGGAAATCCAATCTTGATAGAGTAGAGGTTCAGAGTTCAGACCGATCTTTGTCTAGTGAGTTCGACAGGGTCGACCATCTTAAGTGGGGGGCTATGTGACGAAACGCCTACAGATCGGCAGATCTCTGCATAATATCCCTTTGAAGGGAGTGCGATGCGTTGGTCTCCCTTGAATTTAATATCAATTAATAGGGGATTTCCCATCTGAAGTAGTGCGTGGCGGCGCGATACTAGTTATTTATAGAGAAATCTAGAATGTTCCCCCAAGTGCGTACGTGGTCGAGATCTCTAGGTTCACGAGTGCTTCATGCAGCACGGGTCGGTAGAACTTATCGTGACTCTGGTTTTCTCCACGGGTCATGGAATTCACGCGGCCCGTGTAGGCAAGTTGAAGGCGCACTGAGTTAGTCGTGATCAGTCGCCAGCCAGACCTCAGCGTAAGACAGATCACAGCCACAGGGCTGCTGTAATTTTGATGTCAATGTGCGCGGCCAGAGCGGACATCTGCAGTCGAGTTCGTGATTGTTAAATCACAGGTTAGTTGAATACTTATTCTATTGTTTAACTGTTGTCGTTATGCCGTGCCGACCTCCCCGAACGAAATAATTGCCGTCGGAAATGAGTAGTCGCGTAGCGTTACAATTTACAGCTGGCTGTCTGCATATTTAATTAGCCTTTATCGATCAGCGACGTAATGTGTTACCTGACGGAACAAGCCTTATTCCACAGCGAGAAGTGTGTAAATAAAATAGGCCGAACTAGGTGCTTTCGAGGACTGGTGGAAATCCCATGTGTTTAGATAGATATATTTGTTAACTGATTGTTTACAAATGAGTTGCAGGGACAGTGATATGTATATTATTACTGCGTTGTGCTAGGGAGATCCCGGTTCTTTACAAAGTGTGTAGCAGTTACTTGTTTGGTTTATTAATTACGCATGCAAGGCAGAAAGTTTGTCAGTCATTACATCGACATGCTAGACGCGGTAAATAATGATAAAGTAGATCTTATTATTATAGATGTGTAATGTGCTTCGTGACATTAGAATGGTAACTTAGTTGTTCTATCAGTGGTGGTGATTTTTCGAGGAATCAAGGTGAGATCGGCCGTGGTGTATTTGCTGTGTGAAGATAGCAGTGTTATCCCGCGCAAACAGAATGGTGATGCATCGATAGGATAACAGTTGATAGGAGGTATTTATGATACTATTGTTACTGCTTGTTTTCATGTCCGTCCGCGAGAAGGACCGGGCGTGTTCCATCTTACGTCTGTCTAGGTAGCCGACTGGGAGGTAGGCCGGTACGCCCAACCCGTTAGGTTACAGGTCCGACCCAAAGCGATCGTGCATATCCGATGGTTGAACATACCCGATCGAGGGTGATGCGGCACTCCGTAATTCGAGGCCGTGGTGTCTAGATACATCTAGGATTTGAACCTAACCCATTTCTGTTTCTAATATTCTACTCTTCTGGAAACCTGACTCTGTTCATGGAGTACTGGGAGTACTGCCGTGAAGTAGTAGTAGGTGAGGGGAATAAACCCCCCCCCCCCACCCCCCCCCCCCACCCCAAAAAAAAAAAAAGTGGCGCCAGAGTTTGGTAATGGAGAGTCTGGAGGCTTGCTACATTGGATGACGTGACTTAAGTCGTCACGGGACAAGGTACACGGGACCCACAGTAGCTGTGGGAAAGTGTAATGGTGGATGGCCACCAAAGCTGTGCTCGACCGGCACAGGTATGACTGACCTGGAAGATAGTCAGTGAATAAGAGGGCAACTCAGGATCTGGGACAGGGATCCCAGAACTGACACTATGGCTGTGATATGAGTTGGTTATTTAAGTGTAACAATTCATGAGTTCTCCTTAGTTAATACTATAGTAATGAATTATCAGGAGTATAATTTATTATGGTCATATAGTTATACATGTGTGTAATTGATCAGTCCATGGGTTAACGGATTGGTGAATTGATGAGTCTGTCAGGAAGGAGATGTCTGGCTGGACACCTTCTCGATAAAGTAATCACTACACTGAAAGGGAAGTAGGTGTATATGTTGATGGATGATGGAAGATGAAACAGGATGGGACTGGCACCAGGTGGAAGATGCTTTGACAGAGTCATATAGTCGACTCTGGTGCTAGGGGTATTTGTAGCCCAGAAGTGTTACTTGACTGAACAGGTGCTATTGCTTTCTCTAACATCATTATGCCTATACATTATGGGTACAAGTAGATCTATGATGTGATGATTTCATACTCATGTTGGTATACATGAGGAATGACTGAGAGGCAGGTGACATGGTGGAGATGCAGTTAGTCTCTGTGGTTGTTGAGTACTCACACCAACCTCTCCGTGTTTCAGGATCTGTTATTGCTATACTGAAGAAGATTCGATAGCTTCACCATGAGCTCTATGGGCCCACTCATTCCAGTCCCTATCAAGAAGTTGATTGAGGCCATACTGGGAGTGGTCTTCTGATTCTGCGAGATCAATGTTGGAAGGAGCTGAGTGCTGAATATGTCGGTAGGTCTAGGTTGGGACCTCCGCCAAAGAGTCCGACGAGTGTCATCCGATCCCGAGAGGATCCAACACTGAAACGGCTGGTGATTCTAGCCAGTGAAGCACTGGTGAATTCAAACTCAGTGTAAACCTTGGTGATTGCAAGGTCGTGAACTTTCAAGTTGAGCCAAGTGATCATTCTTACCGGTCACCCTGTCCTGTGTGCTATGCTTCCGGCCCGGCTGGGTTGTCATGGGACACCGTGTATAATTTTATGCTTGCATAGTGTATCTACATTGGTTTACCTTTATGAAGCCAACACGTGGTCCAGTGACCTAAGACATTGATTACATAAGTGGTGGGAACACCAGAGGGACATGTTTGTTAAGGTAGGGAGCTACCTCATTCCAACGTGGTGAACTGTTGACAGTGTATGCTAGGTTGTGATTGATACCCATCGATCAGGGTAGTTACATGAGACTGTGTGAAGATCTATTGGTCCAAGGACATGGAAATAAGGTGAAGTGTTTAGTCACGTGATAGACTTTGCCAGTGACGTTTTGTGTTCATGTGGAGCAACCGCTCATTTTGTAGGTGACATATCAGTGTGTGGGTCACTTATGAGATAGAAGAGTGACCAGGCTCTTGTGTATTTTGATACGGTGCTACATGTACCTTTTCTGCAAGTGGGAGACCGCTAATATTATAGGGTCGGCCCAGACTTCATCAGGAGTGTGACGAGTGAAATAGTACGACAGCAAGGAAGGATCCTTGTTCATCGGTGCAGTGTCAGTCAGGCAGTGGTACTGCGCTTGATCAGCCCGTGATTGGTTCTCTGTGTGAAGAGGGAACTTTGGAGAGGCAGCAGACCTTGGAGTTCCGGTCCACTGGAGGAGCCTGGGTGAGTCGCTACCACGACTGGACAACCGCACGAGCTATCGTCCGCCTCCATGATGAAGAATCCTCATCTGCATATCTGCTCTTGTACATAGTACCTTCTAGTTTGGCTTTCAGCCATCCTTCTCTGTGTTGTGGTTGACTTAGTTCAGAATTAAATTTTTGTTTTCTTAGCTATGACTTTGTGCAGTGATATGACTGGTGTCTGGTCCGAGCCCCCTTGGGGTAGGGAACCCTAGGTGAGGGAGGGGAGGTCCACCTGTCCCGGCTTGTGTGGGGCCTGGTAGATGAAGAGTGCTATTGAGGTGGTTGGAGCAAAGGCTGGGGATATTATCTATCGTGGCAAACCAGTCCAAGCCCCGGCGGTCTTGTCACAAGGGCTGACAGTAAGGATGGCCAGGGCATACTCGATGGGTGAAAGCACTAGTCCATGGAACAGAAGTATTAGCAGTCTTTGCTCGATATTGCTAGTCGCCATGACTCTCATTGCTGATAAACCTTTTCGAGCTTTCGTTATGACATAATCGACATGATCTCTGAAAGACAGACTACGATCAAGCCTAACGCCAAGATATGTCATCGACTGGGTTCTCCTCAAAATGCTCCCATCCATTCTCACTGCCGGCAGGTCTGTGTTCAGAATATGGTTGTTTAGGGAGAACCATGTAACCGATGCCTTTGCTCAAGTTCTCCCTGTATATCATTGGCAGCCGCCTGTCTATCGATACACGAGAATGTCGTCAACAAATGAGTCCTACCCCTCCCGTCCAACTGTTGTTCAGTGATCGGCACCGTTTATGTTTAAGTTTATGTTGGCGATAAGTTGTCTTTGTTTCTTAGCCTCTTTCAAATATTTTTAACATACGGCTGCGAATCCTGGGCAATTAGTAAACAGATGAAACAATCACTGGAAGCCTTGGAGATGTGGTTTTATAGAAGAATGTTGAAAATTAATTGGACAGCCAAAATGAGAAAACTGGGCGTTTTAATGGAAGCTGAATCGCAAAGACGACATATCAGAAACATCAGAAAGAGGCAGTCACTGGTTTTTGGCCACTTTATGAGAAGACAAAAACTGGAACATATTGTGACAACCGGAAAGATTGGCAGAGGTACAGATAAAGGAAGACAGCATAAGAAGATTCTGAACAGTCTTGTGTCATGACACGGAAGGGAGTCAACACACGAATTGATCCATGAAGTCGGAGATCGTAATTATTGGAGCGACATGATCGCCCACGACAGCCCGCAAGGTACTAGATGATGCTGTTTTGGGAGGACTCTTACTCTTATTCCAAAATATGATACATTTGGGCCAAGGTACACCACCAAGTCTCTAATATACATCATTACTGGTTCCGTTTCCGTTGTGTTTATTTTTCCCGGTCATAATCTTAGCACATTAACTCAATTTGTCTGTCCACTGAACTGTCAGCATTTCCCCCGAACAGTGCCCATGCCTGGCCAGTAATTACATATTGCTACAACTGATTACCGACTACTAAATATCTCATGACAAATTATTTCACAGAACGTCCAGTTTGAAGAAAGAGATATCGGCTCACATTTTAAGAACTTGTTCAAATTCTCTCACTGTCTGAACTAGTATGTGCGCTCCGACTTACCTTTTCTTCTCTGCCTCGCGGTGCTCGGGATGTCAACACTGACTGTCAAATATCCAGCTCATTACAGTTGGTTAATTCCCTTAGTCTGTAAGGGATATCACTACGTATTGACTTAGTTTTCCCGCCGTTTCTGTGTAATGTTCGGACTAGGGGAGACAGTTCTGGAAACGTTGGATAAATTCTATGGAACGCGGAAGCGGAAGAAAATTAAATAAACAGAGATTTCAACCTTAAATACATATGCAACATACTTAAAAGGAGATGTACGAGGAGAAAACTATATATATATATATATATATATATATATATATATATATATATATATATATATATATATATATATATATATATATATATATATATATATAGAGAGAGAGAGAGAGAGAGAACTCTTCAGATGAAACAACTTATCTATCTATCTATCTATCTATCTATCTATCTATCTATCTATCTATCTATCTATCTATCTATCTATCTATATATCTATCTTCCTTTCTTTGAGCCTAATGAGTGTGCCAGCTTCATTCCAGGACCTGCTATGATATTTACTCGCTAATGTTTAGTGAGGAATGTTTTTATTTCAAAACGAAATAATGGCGACGGACACGGCTAATTTGGGAGTTAAAACAGAGTAGAGTTATGCTGAACTAAATTTTTAGAACTAACTGAACAGAGTGCAGTTATATAGCGGATAATTTGGCAATTACATTAAATAAGGAGGTCAGCATGGGATAAGTGCTCTCGCTCTTAAACTTCCGGTGTGCTGGTGTCGAGGTAGCAGGTTCAACCCCTACACCGGTCAGTTTGAGTAAGATGTTGACTTCTTGTTCTTGACTTGGGAATGTAAATTTACACGTATCTCAGAATTAGCCGGGTGTTCGCCTGATAGCGGGAGACATTGGTAATAGTGAAAGCTAGTCCACACGTACAATTAAGTCTAGTGCACTAGAAGTAGTAGCACTTTTATGGATTACGCTTAGGGTCAAAGCTAACGAACACAAAAATAAAACAAAAAAACATTTAAAGTGACGTTATGTAGACATGAGGAATAAAGAGGGCAATTACGAACAAATAAATGTAGGAGTACGACAAAGATGTGTTTTTTCATCGGATCTATTCTCCCTGGATCAACTATGCTGATGATATTCCTCCATGCCACCGTCACAATTCTTCCAGAATCATTTCTCTTGGTCTACCCCTGTCTCTCTTCCCCTCGATCTTTCCTGTTGTCACGATGTTCTCCAATGCCTCTCTTCTCATCACATGTCCAGAGAAAGCTGTTTATCTCTTTCTTATTGTTGTAGATAATGTTCTAGTTTCATTAGCCTCTTTCAGGTAATCGGTTTTAGTTACTTTGGCATTCCATATCTATACTAAGCAAATAAGAAAACATATGTTAAAAGCCAGAATCAGAAATTGGCACACATTAAAGAAACATAAATTCTTCATCTCGTTAATTAGTAATAGGCCATCTTATGTAGAAGTTTACCCAAACACATCTCATGGTTCTCCCTTTCTTTAAGCCTAATGTGTTTGCCAGCTTCATCTTGTTTCAATGATGGAGCTGCCATGATATTTACTCGCTAATGTTTAGTGTGGCATTATTTCAGTAAGACGATCGTCATTTTATATTTCAATACGAAATAATGGCGGCTGACACGGCTAATTTTGGGAATTAAAAGAGAGGAGTAGAGTTAATGTTGAAGTACATTTTTAGAACTATTTGTGCCCACTGCAGTTATATAGCGGACATTTTGGCAATTACGAGAGCGAGTTAATAAGTAAGTCACACAGTTCTGTGGGATGGCAGGTAAATGTAGATGGTGTTTTCTGCAGGTGTCATTAGGTGAGAGCAAGTTCGAACTTTATTTTCCCGTTCGTCAGGTGGCGCTGGGTGTCTGATACGCATGCGCAGCGCATAAACAAAATGCCGGCTGTACTTACGGAGTGTACAACCAAAGCGCACGTGCAATTGTGCGTTTTTTTTTGTTTTTTTTTGGTGGGCAAAAGGACTGCCTGCAAAGGACATTCATAAGGAAATGCTTCCTGTTTATGCTGACTGCCAGCCCCAATCAAAGCGTGCTTCAGTGCAATGGAAACATCCTTTTTTCGCATTGTATCCAAAAATTCAAGGTTACGCCATCAGAAGGTAACTTTAAGCTGACAATGTTCTGGGATCGCCAAGGAGTGCTTTATACCAATTTCAAGAAGAAAGGTGACAACGTGAATTTTGAATCGTACTTCTATTGATGCTTCACGATACAATTCGGAGAAAACATCCAGGACTGCTGAGTAGAGGAGTGTTGCTTCTTCATGACAATACCAGAGCACATACGACTCGATTAACTCAGGAGAAAATTTACCAACTAAGGTGGGAAGTTCTGGAACAACCACCTTACAGCCCTGACTTAGCCCCTAGCGATATCCCCCTTTTTGGTCCACTGAAAACCCACCTTGGCGGGAGACATTTCGCGAATGACGCCGGAGTTGAATATGAAGTGAAAACGTGGTTTAGAAAACAGAGCACGCAGTTCTATGCAGCCGGTTTGGGAGGACTGATAAAACAATGGGATAAGTGCATCAATGTTGGCGGAAATTATGTTGAGAAATAAAGGAACAATGTGTGTATAAAAATAAACTAGTTTCAAGTTGTTATCATATTTAGTTATTTTTCTAAAACCATTTGTGACTTACTTATTGAATTCCTCGTACATTAAAAAAAATTCAGCCTGGGATACGGGCTCTCGCTCTGAAACTTCCGGTGTGCTGATGCTGAGGTAGTGGGTTCAAATCCTACACCAATTGGTTGGACTAAAATATTGACTTCTCGTCCTTGATTTGGGAACGTAATTTACATGTACTGTATCTCAGAAGTCAGAGTAGGTTGGCCTGATGGCGGGCGAAATTGGTAAAAGTGAAGGCTAGTCCACACGCAAAAATAATTCCAGTGCACTAGAAGTAATAGCACTTGTAAGAGCGAATGAGCGAACGAACATATATTATTTTAAATACTTTATTTAAAACACGAACGAACAAACTGTGTTATAAACTATGCTTAGGTTCAAAGCGAAAGAAGGCAAAATTTAAAAAAAAATGTTTAAAGTTAGGTTATGTAGAAATTTGGGAATAAAGAGACAATTATAAACAAATTTAGACAGGAGTACCACAGAGATGTGTTTCGTCACAGGTTCTCTTCCCCTCTATAGCGAAGTAACAATGAGAGACATCAAAGAGAAGAAAGGTATACTATAGTCGGTTCACATTTGGGTGCCTCCATATAAACATCCATATCTCAGTAACCAACTGAGGGAAAATGATGAGATTTAGCATATAACCTTATCATTATGTCCACCCAACAAAAACATTTTTGTTCCGGAGACTGTAAAGCAGATTTCAATGTTTGTTTATATGCGGTATATAATTTACGGGTTATGGATTAAGTCCATATTTTTAAATGTATTACACCTTCACCCAGACACATCCGCACTTTTTTTTTACAAATTGTCTCGTGGTACATGTTGTGACAAGAACGGCGCGCAGTTAAATGGGAGTGTTCAGAGGTGTCGCCGAAATGTGGGTCCTTTCATGAAACGTGATTATTTTATGAATCTTACCATTTATAGCAAACATCGAAATGTGTGAATGTTGTTGAATGGGATTGAATGTGAAATTTTGTACATTTCAAAGCATCGCTATGAAGATGTACATATATTTTTGTCAAGAAGATGAGCGCAGGAAACTGTTTCATACTATTACAAATCCCGAAAACAGAACAGTGCATGCACTGGGTTTGAGTAAACGCCCATTTCGTCGATGGGTGCAAGAATCTGGAATGAGACCACCACGCAATAAGCAAACGGTAGGTAGAAACCAAATCAAATCAAATCAACTTTATTTTAAAAGGGTCACAAATTGAAAGAAAGGCAAATGTAGACAGCTTTGCAAGGATGTCATAAGGCAAACAATAGTAAACATGATGGATACCAAAGAAACAGTGACTGTAACAAAACTTTGATTTTGGTTGAGAAATAACAATGACATAGAGCTACCCAAAACAACTTTATGGAAAACTATAAGGACATTAAGCTTCACGGTTAGAAAGTACAAGGGAGGTAGAAAATTATGACATAGTGTATTTGAATGACACCTGGATCAATGCGCACCGCACAAGTGAAAAGGAATGGCAATCAGTGGACGGAAAGATAAAGCGATATGTGCCCAGTAGTAAAGGACAGCGTTTGGTCATATCCCATGCTGTTAGTACTCATAATGGCTTGCTACAGAATGCTGGACTCGTTTTCGTATCAAAGCATACAGACAATAGGGATTATCATAATGAGATGAATGGTAATGTATTTAGCGATTGGCTTAAGAATACAGTGCTTCTATCCCTAAATAGACCGTCTTGTCTAATTATGGATAATGTATCATATCACAATATAGTTGCCCAAGAAGACAAAATACCTACGGCCTCCAGCACAAAGGAAGCGATAAAGATATGGCTCCGAAGAGATAACATACCATGTCCAGAAACGTGTTTTGAGCTATAATTGTTGTCCCTTGTAAAACAGGCACAAAAAAGCAAGAAATATCAAATCGACAAGTTGATAGAAGAGCATGGCCACAGATGCTTGAGACTTCCGCCTTACCATTCTCATTTAAACCCGATAGAGCTTGTGTGGGTTAAAATTAAAGGACACTTGGCAGCTGACAATACTACATTCAAATTGTCTGACATCAAGATACTAACCCAGACCGCGCTATTACAAATTTATAAACGTTGCTGGAAAAAATGTGAGGACCATGTGTTGAAAGAGGAAGATGACTATTGGAGAAATGATGGATATAATTTTATGCAACCGAGACAGTCATCAACCTACTGGAATCGTCCGACACAGATTAAGGTCTGGGCAGATCGCAGACATTAATCCACTTGCACACCTACTGGGATATTTTGATCCAACTATTCAGAAGAATTGCCGGCCCTAAATATTACAGCATCGGCACAAAGAATACAATTTGTCAATGGCAACAATTTGTATTCCACAGTGATGAATCTTCAGTTCTGCCTTCCCTCAACGGTGACAAACAACTGGCGTTGAAAAAAAACAAAACACACTAAACGCATTGAATATCAACAGAAGAGTAATATTGCGATGGAAGCTGACATATTGTGGCATAACAAGAAACGTGAGAGCAAACACGTTGTCAAATTAGGGGACAACACACGTACATACGAATCAATCTATAAACTTCAATGAAAAGAGGTCCAACATCTTGGCCGTTAAGAAGAAAGCCCACTACAGAAACATTGACAACAATTTTCATAGTGCAAAACAGGTAATAATCATGTTCCGTCTCTGACTGGTAAACAGCAGAGTAGACAATCTTTCACGAAGAATCCAAGCAGGTCTGTCACCCATGTGTACGTGTGAACAAACTACTTAGACAGCTGAACAGATCCTAAAAATTGTTACACATGATGACCACATTGTGGTATCATTTCTGGTCACTCCATACGCACATTAACACACAGCTATTTGGAAGCTTTCACGAACTCAATATAAAAAGCTAAATGCATTTTAGTAAAATGACTCATTGTGCACACATTATTAACCAGCAACTGAAGAAACAAGAAGGAAATGAAAAATAAGGTAAGAAATATATTCCTTCTACTTTCCTGTCAATTTACACATTATTTACTCCATGCCTATGTAAATTCTCTGTCTTTACTAATATTACACATTGCATCCCTTTCGGGAGGCTCCATTGTGAAGTGGTCAAACCGTCTGACTCGGGCTCCGAAGGTTGTGTGTTCGATTTCGGGCCGCGTTCTTCATTTCTCGAGGGTCGTCGCTGGAGCTACGGAGTTCGTGCTTTGTGCGAAGCTTTCCGCGCTGCGGAAAGAGACCGAGCCGTATGGGATAAAACCCCGTTTCAATGCAGTCGACCCTGTCGACTTTTAAGCGACTTTTTTTTTATTGCACCCACATTGGCACCTTGCCGTCTTGACAGACGATAGTTTGTGCTTTAAAAAGGCATAATAACTTTTAACTATGGCGGTAGCGAGTGTGACTGATAAGGCCAATTTGCGCTGTAAATGTCCGTTCACAGTGGGTGCATGTGAACACGTGGTCATTTCCACCATCATGCACCATCTTACGTCTCAAACGCTTGGTGTGTGACTTTTCTGCAATAATTTTCTCCTTTGACTTTATTCCATTTCTGATATTTGCCCTCCATGCAACACGTTCAGCGGCGACTTGCTCCCAATGTGCATTATCAATGCCTGTATCAATCATGTCCCGCTTACACACATCTTTGTATCGTAGTAGAGGCCGACCCTGAGATCTCTTACCCATCTGTAATTCACCAAAAAAGATATCCTTTGGTATTCTACCATCATCCATCCGCCTAAGATGTCCTATCCATCTAAGTCTACGAAGACTGAGCATGGAATAAACTGTCACACAACCTGATCTTTCCAATACTTCAGTATTTGTGATTTTGTCTTGCCACTTAATACCAAGAATTCTTCGCAGACACCGCATATGAAAGCTGTTTAAATTGTTCTCTTGGTGTGAGTAAGTTGTCCAGGTTTCACTGCCATAGAGAAGAGTACTAAGGACACAGGCTTGATAGACAAGGACTTTTGTTTTGGCAGTAAGCTTCCTGTTCTCCCAGACTCTTTTTCTTAACCTGTTCATTGTTGTTGCTGCCTTACCAATCCGGATGTTGATTTCCTGATCTAGGGATAATTTGCTATTTACCACCGATCCTAGATATGTAAAATGGTCTACTATCTCTAGTTCGGCGTCGTCAATAAAGATTGATGGTACCCCATGTGCACCTTGTGACATAATCTGTGTCTTCTTTTTGCTAATTGTTAAACCAAATTCAGAACAAGCATTGGAGAATGCAGATAGTAGACATTGCAATTCTTCCTCAGAGTGGGTCGTAACTGCAGCATCATCTGCAAAAAGCAACTCTCTGATCAGTGCCCTCCTAATTTTGGTCTTAGCCTTCAATCTCTGAGCATTGTAGAGGCCGCCATCTGAGCGTGAGTGAATGTATATACCACCATCCTGATCACGAAATGCATATTTCAGTAGAAGTGAAAAGTATATTCCAAAGAGGGTGGGAGCTAGTACACAACCTTGCTTAACTCCACTCTTGATTTCAAATTCTTCAGAAGTTGCACCATCAAACTTGATTTTACCCTTCATGCCTGTGTGGAACGATTCCAC
The DNA here is from genome assembly GCA_963921405.1 of Cepaea hortensis. Classification (NCBI taxonomy): domain Eukaryota; kingdom Metazoa; phylum Mollusca; class Gastropoda; order Stylommatophora; family Helicidae; genus Cepaea; species Cepaea hortensis. The sequence continues at coordinate 78,297,421 of OY992879.1, forward strand.
AATGGACAGAAGAGTTGGTGGGCAGCCAATCTTCTTTAGTGCCTTGAACAGACCCTCACGACTGACCAAATCAAATGCCTTTGTGAGGTCGATGAAGGCAATAAACAGTGGTTGATTCTGTTCACGGCATTTTTCTTGCATTTGTCGCAATGAGAATATCATATCAGTGGTAGACCGGTTCTGTCGAAAGCCACACTGTGATTCGGGGTAGACTTGATCTCCTAGGACTTGAAGTCTGCGCAGAACAATTCTGGCAAATACTTTTCCAACAATACACAGAAGTGAGATACCCCTATAGTTGTTGCAGTCGCTCCGATCGCCCTTGTTCTTGTACAGTGTTATGATGCTTGAATCTTTGAAATCCCGTGGGACTTGTCCTTCACGCCAGCATAGCTCTATTAGCTGGTGGATCTGTATAGTGAGTGTGTCTTGCCCACTCCTGATAACCTCTACTGGAATCCCATCCTTACCTGGAGCCTTGCCAGATGCAAGTTCATTTATAGCACACTTAACTTCTGTTATGGTGGGAAGTGTGTCCAGGTGGTCAAGAGTTGGTAGAGCCTCTATGGCGTTGAGGGCATTATCCGCTAGTTTGGTCTCACTTGAGTAAAGCTCCAAATAGTGCTCTACCCATCTGTCCATCTGCTGTTTCTTATCAGTGATGACTTCTCCAGTCAAGGTTTTCAATGGTGCACTTCTTTTGATCACTGGACCACAGGCTTTCTTTATTCCTTCATACATGCTTCTTATGTCTCCCTTATCACTTGCGATTTGAATGGACTCACATAACTTGATCCAATAATCATTTGCACACTGCCTGGCAGCCTTTTGCACATCCTTCCTAGCTTGCCTTAGCTCACTCAGAGTGTTACGCGTTGGTCTTTCCTTGTTTCTTAAGAGAGCTTTCTTCTTCTTATCAATCAAGGGCTGCAGAGTCTCGCTGTTGGCCGCAAACCAGTCCTGCCTCTTATGATCCACAGTGCCGTAAACCTTTACGGCAGTTTTACAAAGAGTTTCCTTAAGTTTATTCCATTTATCATTTACTGTACAATTTTCTGGTGTATCAGTGAAAGCGTCTTCAAGTTGCTGTTGAAACTGAAAGCACTTTTCAGGATCATGAGTGTTAATAATATTAATCCTGGGGCTAGATTTGTGTTTAGCTGTGTAGATTCTCTTTGGTCTCAGTCTAACCCTTGCAACAACCAAAGAATGATCCGTATCACAGTCAGCACTGTGGTAACTACGAGTCAATGATATATGGTTCAGATGTTGTCTCCGTGTGATGATGAAGTCCAGCTGGTGCCAATGGCCGGATCTTGGATGTTTCCATGTGACCTTATGCATCTCTTTTGTTTTAAAAAAAGAGTTTGTAATACATAGGTCATTACTGGTGCAATGCTCCAGCAGCCTTTGCCCATTTTCATTCATGCGACCGATGTTGTATTTTCCAAGGCACACTGGCCATGAACTCGAGTCCTTGCCCACACGAGCATTGAAATCACCGAGCATATAAATGTAGTCGGATTTTGGAACTGCCTTGATCACAGAGTCTAACTCCTCATAGAACAAATCCTTCACATCATCAGAGGAATCGAGTGTCGGTGCATATGCAGTAATAATGGTGGCAAACCCACAAGAGGTTGCCAAGCGCAGGGATAATAGTCTTTCATTTCCTCCTGCTGGAATTTCAATCATTCCCAGTAGCGAATTCTTCACTGCAAAGCCCACACCGTGTTGCCTTTTTTCTGCCTGCCCTTTACCCTTCCAGAAAAAGGTGTAGTTGTTTTCCCTGAGTGACCCTTCCTCAGCGAGGCGAGTCTCCTGCAGGCCAGCAATATCAATGTTAAGACGATTGAGTTCGGCATCAATCACAACCGTTTTTCTCACATCGTCAATATTGGTCAAGTCAGTGGAAAATCCTGGACACATGGTTCTCACGTTCCAGGTTGCAAGCCGTAGCTTGAGGTTTCTATTTATATTTTTGTTTGTACCTGGTGCATTGGTTTTACAGCCTGCGATTCAGATTTTGTCCTAGCCCCAAGCACCCATTGAAGCAGGCAGGCTGTGGCGGATCAGCACCCAATTGGCTGGGGGCTGCCCAGCTTGAGGCGGGCGGTAGCTGATCAGTGACACCTATAGGTGTCTCCCACCGTCAGAGGCAACGCGTGGCGCCCCATGTCTACGCCAACTGACAAGGACTTATAACCCGTAACAGTTGCCTCTCGCTTTGATTCCGAGACCAGTTAAGACCAGGGATGGAGTTATTGCCTCTCCATAGCACAAAGCCTGGGCTAAAATATAGAGATCATGTGTTGCCCATGCAGCATGATCCCTCTCTCGGCCTGCCTAGTTCACTCCAGAGGAAAGGTAACACCCCTACATCTGGAACAAGACAAGCTGCAGAAGCTGCCGGATCAGCAAAGCAATGCTCTAACTGTCCGCCTGTCGGAGCTTCGATCCTAGACCAGTCGCCAACCAAGGCTTAGGGCCTGGTCTGCCCTGCCATGACAATTTTGTCTTTAGCTTGCACTTCCTCGCACCAGGGTAAGGCTTGTACCCTCCCAATTGCGCTCTTCCGCCCGAAGCCGTTGGCACAATGTGGGGTGTCGGGTTTGGTAAGCGCCGCCCAACGTTCGGCGCTAACAGAAACCAGGTAGTACCGTCTACTGTTATACGGTAGCTCAGTCATATCTGACTAAGACCTGACCTCATTTATTGCACCCACTCCCATACGAATCTGGTTACGCCTTGTACTTTGTCGTTACCCGAAATGACGTGCTTTACTGTAAAACTAGTTTGTTATCATGAATTCACTACATTTTCGCCAAATCATCAAAGAAATGTCGCCGCTTTCGATGATTTAAGTTGGATTTGGACCTATCAAAGACATATTCCTTGGGTGGGGGTAAATATAAAACGGCAGGAAAACTTTCATAGTGATGCAACAGACAGTTTTCATAAAAATTGATCGTGAATGAAGGCATTAATTTCTGAACAGACTTTTTTTTTTAAAATAATAGTAGCTTACAATATAAACAACTTATGCTATGCGGATGACACAGTTTTGATGGCCGAAATGCAAAAATACTCTAAAACAATTGTTGGACATTATAGTAACAGAGAGTTCAAAGAAAGGACTCGCCTTGAATATTTAGAAAACATTAACAATGGTGATATCAAAGAAACAGGTGGCTCAAAAATGTAAAATGGACATAAAAGGGCAAATGATTAAACGTGTAGATAATATTAAATACCTATGGGACATTATAACATTATATGGAAGTTGCCCAAAAGAAATTGAGAGCAGAATCGAACACGCGTAAGCTGCATTTCAAATAAATTAAAAGTATCTTACGCAATAAGAAAAAGAGTGCTGAAGTGCAGTATAGAACCTGTTTTTCTGTATGGCAGTGAATCTTGGAATGTAATTAAACAAACTACGAGGGTAAGTTAATAAATAAGTCACAAATGGTTGTAGAAAAATAACTAAATATGATAACAACTTGAAATTAGTTTATTTTTATATATACATTGTCCCTTTATTTCTCAACATAATTTCAGCCAACATTGATGCACTTATCCCATAGTTGTATCAGTTCTCCCAAACCGGCTGTATACATCTGTGTGCCCTGTTCTCATTTACCTGCCATCCCACAGAACAGTGTGACTTACTTATTGACTCGCCCTTGTAACTTTTTCTACCCAACTATGCACCGCTTTACTGGAAATCGCTAAGAGTTAAGTCCACTGAAAACCCACCTTGGCGGGAGACATTTCGCGAATGATGGAAACTTGATAATGATGATGATGATGATGATGATGATGATGATGATGATGATGATGATGATGATGATGATGATGATGATGATGATGATGATGATGATGATGTAGAACACCTGTATGTAATTAAATGAACATCTTGCAGTCATATGGAACGAATGTTGAGAATTGAAGGAAAGTAACGGGGAATTATATGTAACAAATTTTGAGAATAAACATAAAGGAGGGCAGTTACGTATAACATATTGTTTTGGAATTAAGTGAGCAGCTATATTTGGGGATTAAATGAAAAGAGCGCAGTTATGTAGAACAGAGTCTGAGGAATGGACAGGCGTGGTTATGGACTAGGAATAAAGTGTCCCATGTGCAGAGAGCAACGGCTTGTCGTTTTGTTAAGATATTCATACTACAAACTGCGCAATCTTTCAGAAGAAGAAGAAGAAGAAGAAGAAGAAGAAGAAGAAGAAGAAGAAGAAGAAGAAGAAGAAGAAGAAGAAGAAGAAGAAGAAGAAGAAGAAGAAGAAGAAGAAGAAGAAGAAGAAGAAGAAGAAGAAGAAGAAGAAGAAGAAGAAGATTCTAACTCTCATATTTATATATTCACTCACTCATTTATTTATTTTTAGTCTTGCATCCTCTACATATGCCGGCTTACCGGCCTAGAGGTTAGCGACTTTTCTCCGTAATATTGTATACTCTAGTAAGTAACGTGACGATGGTGAGAATCAGCAGTGTCCCGAATCGCGTCAGTAGCTTACGGGGTATGTGAGCCGGCCGCTCAGACAGCAATGGCAAACTATTGAGCGTAATCTTGCCAAGAAATCAACAATCAGCTGAAAGATGCTGATGTTGACAGCGATGTCCTGTAAAGGATATGCACACACACACACACACACACACACACAAACACACACACGCACACACACATATATATATATATATATATATATATATATATATATATATATATATATATATATATATATATATATATATATCCTCTACATGAATTTGTTCCTTCTTTCATTGTGCATGTTTTACCATTCGTTGTTTCCTGTGTTAATTAATGTATCCACAGTCCTTCACCTTGATTGATTAATTCTTTCATTCACCCACTCCCACATTTATTCGTTCATCTGTTCACACAATAATTCATTGATTTCAATAACAGGAATGTTATGGTTGACTAGATAATATTCTTTTGGCATGATTGCACACACACATGCACACACACACACACACACACACACACACACACACATGCACACACACGCACGCACACACGCGCACACACACATATGCACACACACACACACAATGTCGTCCATCAACGTTTCAATATAAGCGATGACACGAACTTAGACTCCACAATCAGCATTTGCGCGTTCAGCCCCATTATTTACGTAGACGAGTCAGAAATAAATCTAGTAAAGAAAACTCTCATGAGGGATTCGAACCAGACTTCTAGATAGTCTGCCGACATACAACTAAATTACCACAGAGCAACTCATACCTCAAAACCCAGCCACCCAGAAAACACTTAATTCTTGGGGAATTTTCGAATTTTCTCTTGCCAGGGACATAACCGTGAAAATCCCTACTGGCTCTCTCTTCCCTTGAAAGCCTGGTCTACTCGTAGACAGGCTCGGTTGATACCGGTTTGTGTAAAGGGTTGGTGTAGAGAGTTTTCAACGAGAGTTAAGGTGCAGTGACTGAACGTTTCGAGCGGACGAGCGATTGTCAAGTACACCAACCAGTAGCCACGAGGCGTTTAGTTCGGCATGAGGACTGTTGAGTGCTATATCCCGCTTGGTAAGTGCTTTGCAATTTGTTGTACCTGTCTGTACGTGTGCGGCTAGACGCGGTTTGGGGAAATGCTTAGGGATTATACCAGCGGTGATATGTGGTCGGGAAATGAAATCTGAACGCTTTAACATTGTTGTACCAGACAGGTGCTACTTTTAAGCAACTACTGATTAGTTAAAAAGAGTTACAGATAAAACGGGCTGGGTTTAAGAGTTACTCGTTAAAGTTGTAAAAGGATAATTAATTAAGAGTAATGTTAAAGTAATAGCGAGCTGGGTTAAAGGGTTCAGTAAAATTAATAACCTAGCTGGGTTTAAGGGTTAACGTACAAGTAATAACCAGTTGGGTTTAAGGGTTAAAGTTAAAGTAATAAGGAGCTAGGTTAAAGGGTTAATAATTGGCTGCATGTAAGAGTTAACATTATATTAATAACGGGGCGGGGTTTAAGAATTAACGTTAAATTAATCACGGGGCTAGATTTAGGAGTTCCAGTTAAGATAATGATCAACTGGATTTAAGAGCTAAAAGATAATAATTGGCTGGGGTTAAAAGTTAAAGTTGAAGAAACAAATCAGAATGAGTAGGTTAGAGGAAAATAAAAGCCGTGTGGATTAAAGATATTAAATTAATATCTGAGACAAAGAGCATTACTGTAACAATAAGTTTAGACACAAAGAAACTATAGTCATAGATATTAACAGTCGGTAATGTAAGAAATTCCCACTTGCTCCGTGGCGAAGGATTTACGGACGCAGTTCGTAATCCCGCATACCGCGTTCAAAACACCGCTGAGGGCGATTTGATAGCAGACCTCTTTACGTCGTTTTTTTTTTTTTTTTCATGAAATGGTATGGGTGCCGATCGTTCAGAAAGCAATGGCAAACTGCTGAATGTAAACTTGCCCAGGAATCTCGAACAATAAAAAAAAAAGGCTAGGGTAGACTGCTACGTCGTGTAAAGGATATGCAACTAACTTTTTTTTATGCGAGAAAAGGCTTCGGAGAGAAGGATTAATAAATGTAACATTAGAAATAAAATAACTACCTAGGAAAGACTCAAGGACAGACACCATAAATGTCCAACTTTTCGTCTTATAATACTTTCTTAAATCGAAACCTGGACGAGATTGTTAGGAGCCTGAAACTGATACTGCTTTTGTTGTAACCTTTTAGATTGTTTGTAGGCCTTTTTACCAAGATCAGGGTCACATGCAGAGGCGGTTCTCCGAACGGCACACATAGACGTTGGAACCTTATAGGGCGGATCTTGCCCGTGGGAGGGGGGGGGGGAGCCGCGAGTCCTGTTTTTATGTTGATGTGGTAATGTTACTGTATTGTAGCAGGAAGGAGGAGGAGGAGGAGGATTAGGAGGAGGAGGAGGAAAGAAGAAGCAGAAGAAGAAGAAGAAGAAGAAGAAGAAGAAGAAGAAGAAGAAGAAGAAGAAGAAGAAGACTTTTAAGAGTTAAATGAACGATAAGAAGAAGACAAAGTTAAATAAAAACAAAACAAGATTTTAACTGGCCACTTTATGTGGATACCTTGTTTTGTATTGTTTTGTTGTTCTTGTCCGTTGACGAAGACTTTTGTGGAAACACTCGCCTCTGTGTGTGTGTGTGTGTGTGTGTGTGTGTATGTGTGTGTGTGTGTGTGTATGTGTGTGTGTGTGTGTGTGTGTGTTCTTTCTTCCGTGCACCTTCAGAGTTATATGTTGAGTTAACTGGACTCCAGTGTTAGCTCGGCGACGGTTATTCCCCCCCCCCCCCTCGCCCTTTTGTTTTCGTCACCTACATCGGTCAATATAACCTACTGATATCAACAACGTCGTGATAACACACAGAACACTGAAGACACACCGCAGGCCGTATGCTGTTGAATTTATCGCTCCCGTTATTTTTTTAATCGTATAGCAGCAAGTATATCCACTTGTAATGTTTCTTCCTCTTCTTCTTTCGTTCGCTGCGTGTAATGGTAAATCAGTACTACTGTATGGCTAAGATACATAAATAGTAATTTTAAATTAAATTACACATATACTACAAACATTCTTAACTGGTGTCTGTGCACAATCTTCTTCTTCTGATCGTCCATGTTGTGGGGGGTTGATGATCATGTCTGTCCACAGCTTTCTGTCTCTTGTGGTGCCAATCATTTCTTCTTCTTCTGGTGTCAGTGCACAATCTTCTTCTTCTGATCATCCATGCCATGGAAGGTTGATGATCATGTCTGTCCACAGCTTTCTGTCTCTTGTGGTGCCAATCATTTCTTCTTCTTCTGTTGTCTGTGCACAATCTTCTTCTTCTGATCGTCCATGCCGTGGGAGGCTGATGATCATGTCTGTCCAAAGCTTTCTGTCTCTTGTGGTGCCAATCATTTCTTCTTCTTCTGTTGTCTGTGCACAATCTTCTTCTTCTGATCGTCCATGCCGTGGGAGGTTGATGATCATGTCTGTCCACAGCTTTCTGTCTCTTGTGATGCCAATCATTTCTTCTTCTTCTGTTGTCTGTGCACAATCTTCTTCTTCTGATCGTCCATGCCGTGGGAGGTTGATGATCATGTCTGTCCACAGCTTTCTGTCTCTTGTGGTGCCAATCATTTCTTCTTCTTCTGTTGTCTGTGCACAATCTTCTTCTTCTGATCGTCCATGCCGTGGGAGGTTGATGATCATGTCTGTCCACAGTTGTCTGTCTCTTGTGGTGCCAATCATTTCTTCTTCTTCTGTTGTCTGTGCACAATCTTCTTCTTCTGATCGTCCATGTTGTGGGAGGTTGATGATCATGTCTGTCCACAGCTTTCTGTCTCTTGTGGTGCCAATAATTTCTACTTCTTCTGTTGTCTGTGCACAATCTTCTTCTTCTGATCGTCCATGCCGTGGGAGGTTGATGATCATGTCTGTCCACAGCTTTCTGTCTCTTGTGGTGCCAATCATTTCTTCTTTCATCTGTTGTCTGTGCACAATCGTCTTCTTCTGATCGCCCATGCCGTGGGAGGTTGATGATCATGTCTGTCCACAGCTTTCTGTCTCTTGTGGTGCCAATCATTTCTTCTTCTTCTGTTGTCTGTGCACAATCTTCTTCTTCTGATCGCCCATGCCGTGGGAGGTTGATAATCATATCTGTCCACAGCTTTCTGTCTCATGTGGTGCCAATCATTTCTTCTTCTTCTGTTGTCTGTGCACAATCTTCTTCTGATCGCCCATGCCGTGGGAGGTTGATGATCATGTCTGTCCTCAGCTTTCTGTCTCTTGTGGTGCCAATTATTTCTTCTTCTTCTGTTGTCTGTGCACAATCTTCTTCTTCTGATCGTCCATGCCGTGGGAGGTTGATGATCATGTCTGTCCACAGCTTTCTGTCTCTTGTGGTGCCAATAATTTCTTCTTCTTCTGTTGTCTGTGCACAATCTTCTTCTTCTGATCGCCCATGCCGTGGGACGTTGATGATCATGTCTGTCCAAAGCTTTCTGTCTCTTGTAGTGCCAATCATTTCTGATACTGATGTTCCTCCATGTCATAAGGCCAAACGGTCCAGCATCTTCTCTCTTTGTCTCCCCTTGCTTCTCCAACTTTCCTTTGTGACGACATATTCCAGCTTTCCCCCTGTCATGACATCCCCAAAGAATGTGGACTGTCTTTTTCTTATGCGAGTGACCAGTTCTCATTGTGAGTTCACTTCTGTCAGGATATCATCATTGCTATTCCAATTCGTCCACTGTGTCATTCTTCTATAGAAGCATACCTCGGTGTCTTCCACATAATTCCTCCCTTGTCTGTGCAAAAATAGAAGGGCTAAAAATAGGTATGACAAAATCACCAAAATAGTAGTACATAGACTGGTAAGTTAGAATAGTAGTACATATACTGGTAAGTTAGAACTGTAGTACATAGACTGGTAAGTTAGAATAGTAGTACATAGACTGGTAAGTTAGAACAGTAGTACACAGACTGTATCACGAAGTTCTTAATGATAAGTGCATGATATGGTCGTTGTCTAGGTAACGATACTCCTGGTGTGTCAATTGAGCTATCTAACTGTCTTACAATATAACTCACCCCCGCAGTGCACATTCACCAGCCAGTCATTAAACAAGATTGCGTTGGCGCACATAATCCTTTATTGCAGAAAGAACACGGACAAACGGAACACAACTCTATATCCAGAAACAATATAATCCATAGAATATAAATATCCTCCTCACAACTTAACCAGCACACATAACTGCCTTCTCAAGCCTGCTTCATATCAAATCCACAAGACAGGTAATCCAGCTACTATCCACGGCTGGATTTCACACAATACACCCACACACTGGGTCTAGCCTCCACTAACTATTCAACCCACTCTGGGTTCAGGCCTCCATTAACTATCCAACCCCCACTGGGTTTTTAGGCCTGCATTCACAACTGGGAGAACAACACAACAAAAGATCTGACCGCAGTCAGTCTAAGCTCCCACTTCTTCGACCACCGATCCGCTCGGCGCCAAAACATCAAGTATCCTGAAGTCCTCTGACTTCACACAAAAATACACTGCTCTCCCCCCATCCACCCTGGGGGGGGGGGGGGTCTGCATTCACCCTTACCATTATTACTCAGGGCTAGTTGTTATTCTCGTAGTCTCGCTACAAAGGTCACTCACATCAATGTCAATGACCCAGGCATATGTCATTACCCCCCTCTTAAAAGAAAATTTCGTTTTCAAACGTTGAGAGCATAATACTTATAACCCAGACATAATGCCTGGGTAGCCCTAAGTATGACTACATTTCACTCTAGCTACCACACTAAATAATACATCGAATGCTCATAGTACACTCCCATATTCCCCACACGTCAATACCAACAACTTTCCATCTTGTGTACCAATACATGACTAGTATCTCACATAATAATAAACATATCATAGGGAACATAATATCTGTGTACCTGCAAGTCTATTAACATCCTCAAGAAGACACAACCTATTTGTGTCCCGACCCTGTATCAGGTGGTTCTTTTCTTGCATCAAACCTCCATCTATTTCTGTCGATGATGTATCTACCTTTCTTGTACCTATTCCTCATGGTGCCCATATATTTACAACATCTGTATGCTATCCCTAACCCTGAGTCCGTGATGTCGCGAACACTCTTTTGGCCTGACTCAACTCTGCTATCTGCATATTGCACCGTTACACTGGAGTCTCTGTGTAGTCTGAACTCTTTATTCAATCTTGGCCCACATCCCTGGCACCTTGTTCTCTGCTGCATACGCATTATACCTATGTGCCATGCATATGCACTATCCGGAGCTGTTCTAGTATCTCGGTCACTACGTGCTAAGGGTACTACTACTTGCCCACGTGCAGTTCCGCCATCTGAAAACCGGCGAGTAAGAACATTGTTCGTCCTCTCGAAGCACCATCTACCCTTGTTTGATTGCCTCTGTCTCACTTTACTACACCCTTGGAAACATTTGTCTATCGTATCATCTTGTCTCTGGGAGTCACTACCGCTATGTTTGAGATCCATTCTCACCTGCTCAGCTGTACTATCCTTGCCCTGAGTCCCTGTGTCTACTTCATGTGCCTCTTCTTGTTCAGCTATACTCTTTAATTTAGGTTTTCTTTTGGTACCTACCTCGTTACTACTTAAACTATGTTTTTGGTCCCAATAAGCTACTTCTTCTTCTGTACAATCTTTAACTCCTGGCACGTTTCCGATGATCAGATCTGCCACTGGTGAGTCTAGAACACACGCTGTCACTCTTCCTGTGATGTGTGGTGTTTTCACTGTTATTACGGCTATTGGGTAGAATTCTACTGCCCCGTTAAATGTTATGCATCTAATATGTTTGTCTGTGTACTCCGAGGGATCTACTAAACTTTTCCTCACTCCGATAGACGTACATCCGGAATCCCTAATTGTTAACGCTGGCATATGATTAACGACTCCATGGTGCAACTTCAGACTTCCTCCTTCATGCACCGCTGATCCTGCTTTCACTGTATGACCACACACTAAGACCGGCTGACCGTCTTTTTTAAAAAGAGGTTTGCACCCACTACAATCTTCATTGTTGATAGCCTCAATCACTTGTGCTGCATTAGAATGCTCCGTTTCCCTCATCGTACAATGATAGCTGACATGCCCCTTATTTCCACATTTGAAATAGATGATCTCCTTCCTTGCGTTACTTGTTGGCTCACTGGGTGGTTTTGCATCACACTGTGCTGCCTTGTGTTTCCAGCTCCCACAATTCCAACATCCGGCATAACTATTTGGACGTCTCTGGAAATTCCCCCTTTTGTATGGGTAACGTCCTACTCTACCAACATTGTTTCCTCGAAAAGCATTGTCTTGAGGTTCTTGTTGTTCATATCTATGTGTTGAATCCACACTTTTCGATCTTGGTCTAATAACTGGATTCTGGCCCTATTTAGTGTACGCTGCACATACTATTTCCTCAGTCATTTGTCTACCAATAGAACTGTTAGGATGTGCAGTCATGTAATTTTGCCCTAACTGTGACATTGTGTCTATGTCCTTTGGCTTACGTTCCTCAAAGAAAGCCACTAAGTTTGTATTACATGACGATAAAACCTTATCTCTTAACATTAAATCCACTAATTAATTAAAATCTTTGCCTACTTCTGCGAGCTCCATCCATTTGTTAAATTTGTTCTTTACTGAATTAACAAAATCTGTGAAATCCTGATTTGTCTCTGGCCCTAATTGTCTGAACTTTGTTCTGTATCCATGCTCAGTTAGTTGGAACTTTGTAAGCAAACGTTGACGCAGAATAGTATAGTTGTTTCTTTCTTCCACAGGTAAATTAAACATGGTATCTAGGGCCTTTCCCGTTAGATACTCGCTAAGTCTAATCGCATACTCTCCTTCTGGGATGCCTAAAGCTTTCGCCGATGCCTCGAACCTGGAAAGATAATCTTCAAGACTGTCCCGGTCCGTAAAATATGGCAGTTTTAGTCTCTGTGACGACTGCGAAAGTCTTCTGTTTTCCTCACTTTGAACTTTTGGTGATAGTTCTAATTTTCTGAGCGCAATTTCAGCTTCCATCTTAATCTTCTCTTTCTCGATTGCCACAGCATTTGTTTGTTTTATCTTTTCAAGTTCCATTTGTGTCTCTCTCTCTTCCTGTAAACGCTTGTTTTCCATTTCAGCTAACTTTACTTCATGTAGACCCTTGATTTCGAGTTCAGCCTGTCTCTGTTTTCTCTCAGCTTGTCTTTGTTCTCTTTCTGCCTGTTTTTGTTCTTTTGCTTCTGCATACTCTTGTAACTCTTTACCCTTCAGGCCTAACCTGTCACCTGCTTCAACATATTCCATTAAAGTAGGCATCTTGTACTTGTGGACACGTTGCTGTCTGTCAGTCACCTATAAATGTAAAGACTCTGTTGCTAGTCTTTGTGTACTTTCCCTAAGTACACCTCCACTCAGACTGTACGTAAATTCGTAGTACTAATAATATCGCTCTTTACTCACTAAGTCACTCTACAAGTACTAGGTAGTGAGTGGGGAATATTACCTATACTCCCTCGTATATATATAAATCCAATAGCTGTAGAAAATTTCTGGAAATATTGTTAAACATACATATAAATACATATACAAACGAATGGATGATCCACACTAAGTGTTGCTATAAACGCTAGACACACAAGCTGACTACACGAAGACGGTGATCGCAAAGAAATAAACCACAGTAACATCCACAAGCTTGTGTAAGACAACCACAGTGCGCGTAATAATATAAACTGACCCCGACCACTAGACAGTAGAAATGACGAAAGATCACAATAATAACATATATCCGAACACAACCAATATCATATGTAAATATTATGAAAAGAGAAGGGGGAAAAATATAACACCAAAATTTACACAGATCTGATGTTAGACGCAAAAAGGCACGGTATATAATCCAGGACCAACACTGCGTCAATGCAGAACCAAACAAACCGACCTTTCGATTTAATTCCCAGAAAATATATGGTGCACGTAAGAAAATAAATAATTGCCCTGTCTCCCGACCTTCGTGAAACAACACAAAAATCCCCTACTCCTGACAAACACCGGACCACATACAAATAATTGCGTAACACCTGACAACAATAAATATGACGATGGGAGCAAACAAAATGTCCAAATGGTGGGCCGACAAATATGTGCTTATTAATCCGTCGCCAAAAGTTCTTATTTTGCTGTTAATAGTTTTTCACACTAGGCTGGAAGTGTCTGTTGGCCAAAATTCCGAAATGTCTACGACGTCAAATTCCCAAACGACCCATTGATTTGTTGCGTGGTTACTGAATTTCACGTGGTGATCACAAGTTATAACTGTCGAAAAAGTTGAAGGTGATAGTAGTTATCCAAAATGTTCTGTCTCGACACAGTCCGTAACGTTATTGTGCTTTCCCTGGACGTGGTGGCAACAAAGCAATAATCCAAACGTTTTTATACCTTCGTTGCGGAGATGGCGCCTTGCTGTATCATATATGTTATGGATTCACCAAGAGAAATAAAAATAATGGCAGCAAATGTCCAACGCTTTAGATCTTTATCGTAAGTTCTTTTTAACAACTGTATACAACCATGCTCCCGGAGCTGCCACGTCATCCTTCGTTGTCAAAATGTTTGCTGATTACAGAGTAATGATCACAAAGGGATTCACAAAGACGAACATAAAGTCTGGTTGTCGGTCAAACAACTTGTTTTGTTCATTCGCAATGAGTCATCTTGACCCCAATAGGCCGTGGAAATTTCCTGAGTATATTTTACTCCATTCACACCTCGACTCACAATGTCAGTCAATTTCTCTTTATCACCAATAATGCGCACTGACTCTGGCCGCGAACAAAGTAATGTCCGAAATTTTCCGTTATCCACAAAGACACCTGTACTGCCCCAACATGGCTGTGGTAGGTGTACTGTCACTCCCCCCCCCCGTCTGTCACCCCTCCCGGTGAATCAGCAACTGTCAATTTTCTCTGTTTTACAATTCCCCGTACCTCTCCCCTCCCCGAGAGAGTTCGCTGTTCTCGTAAACAGCGCTGACCGTCAACCCGTTTTGTCCGTGGAGACTCACAATTTCCACCGTCCTCCCCCGTCGTGTTACCTGTGGTGAAATTCCTCACTTGTCGACCTGCGACAACACCGTGCGTTGTCCTTCGCGCACACACACACACACACACACACACACACACACACACACACACACACACACACACACACACACACACAATGTCTCACCACGCACAGGACTTCACAACGAAATTGCTCACTGTCTGTTATCTTTGATTTTTTTCAATCCTGTCTTTATCTCCGACAGCGATACTGTCCAACTGTGCTGTTCGCTTGGCCTATAAACACCATTGCCTGTCTGCGTTAATTCTGTGGCGTCCCCGCTAGCTTCAGCAATGCTGTTGGTATCGAATTTACCTGTAGTGATCTTCACGTGAACTGTCTGCTAGCTTGAGTATTGACTCTCGTCTGTCTGTGTTAATTATCTGGCGCACCAAAGAGTTCACATTAATCTCTTGAAGCAATAATATCCAAATTGTCAAGAGTTTGTTAGTTTGATGGAACGAAGTCACCAGATAATAACTCCTCTCTCAGCGAAGAGCCCACAGATATCTCAATATTGCACGGTGTTCCTTGACCGAATGCAGCTGTCAGAAAATCCTTACTAAGCGACGAGCTCCTAGATATCTCAGATTGACAACAATGTCTATCTTGTTCTTGATCGGACGAAGCCTCCAGATAATTAATGCACTGAGTTTCTTGATCGGATGAGCTCTCAGATAATCTCAATATTACATTGTTTTCCTTGGCCAGACGAGCCTTCCAGATAATATCACGAAGTTCTTGATGATAAGTGCGTGATATGGTCGTTGTCTAGGTAACGATGCTCCTGGTGTGTCAATTGAGCTATCTAACTGTCTTACAATATAACTCACCCCCGCAGTGCACATTCACCAGTCATTAAACAAGATTGCGTTGGCGCACATAATCCTTTATTGCAGAAAGAACACGGACAAACGGAACACAACTCTATATCCAGAAACAATATAATCCATAGAATATAAATATCCTCCTCACAACTTAACCAGCACACATCACTGCCTTCTCAAGCCTGCTTCATATCAAATCCACAAGACAGGTAATCCAGCTACTATCCACGGCTGGATTTCACACAATACACCCACACACTGGGTCTAGCCTCCACTAACTATTCAACCCACTCTGGGTTCAGGCCTCCATTAACTATCCAACCCCCACTGGGTTTTTAGGCCTGCATTCACTACTGGGAGAACAACACAACAAAAGATCTGACCGCAGTCAGTCTAAGCTCCCACTTCTTCGACCACCGATCCGCTCGGCGCCAAAACATCAACTGTCCTGAAGTCCCCTGACTTCACACAAAAATACACTGATCTCACCCCATCCACCCTGGGGGGGGGGGGGGTCTGCACTCACCCTTACCATTATTACTCAGGGCTAGTTGTTATTCTCGTGGTCTCGCTACAAAGGTCACTCACCTCAATGTCAATGACACAGACATATGTCAGACTGGTATGTTAGAATAGTAGTACATAGATTGGTAAGTTAGAATAGTAGTTCATAGACTGGTAAGTTAGAATAGTAGTACATAGACTGGTAAGTTAGAATATTAGTACATAGACTGGTAAGTTAGAATAGTAGTACATAGACTGGTAAGTTAGAAATGTAGTACATAGACTGGTAAGTTAGAACTGTAGTACATAGTCTGGTAAATTAGAACTGTAGTACATAGACTGGTAAATTAGAACTGTAGTACATAGACTGGTAAGTTAGAATAGTAGTACATAGACTGGTAAGTTAGAACTGTAGTACATAGACTGGTAACTTAGAATAGTAGTACATAGACTGGTAAGTTAGAATACTAGTACATAGACTGGTAAGTTAGAATAGTAGTACATAGACTGGTAAGTTAGAATAGTAGTACATAGACTGGTAATTTAGAATAGTAGTACATAGACTGGTAAGTAAGATCTGTAGTACATAGACTGGTAAGTAAAATCTGTAGTACATAGACTGGTAAGTATGATCTGTAGTACATAGACTGGTAAGTAAGATCTGTAGTACATAGACTGGTACGTTAGAACTGTAGTACATAGACTGGTAAGTTAGAACTGTAGTACATAGACTGGTAAGTTAGAACTGTAGTACATAGACTGGTAAGACAGAACTGTAGTACATAGACTGGTAAGTTAGAAGAGTAGTACATAGACTGGTAAGAGAGAACTGTAATACATAGACTGGTAAGACAGAACTGTAGTACATAGACTGGTAAGAGAGAACTGTAGTACATAGACTGGTAAGACAGAACTGTAGTACATAGACTGGTAAGTTAGAACTGTAGTACATAGACTGGTAAGACAGAACTGTAGTACATAGACTGGTAAGTTAGAATAGTAGTACATAGACTGGTAAGAGAGAACTGTAGTACATTGACTGGTAAGACAGAACTGTAGTACATAGACTGGTAAGAGAGAACTGTAGTACATAGACTGGTAAGACAGAACTGTAGTACATAGACTGGTAAGTTAGAATAGTAGTACATAGACTGGTAAGAGAGAACTGTAGTACATAGACTGGTAAGACAGAACTGTAGTACATAGACTGGTAAGACAGAACTGTAGTACATATACTGGTAAGTTAGAACTGTAGTACATAGACTGGTAAGTTAGAATTGTAGTACATAGACTGGTAAGTTAGAATTGTAGTATATAGACTGGTAAGTTAGAATAGTAGTACATAGACTGGTAAGAGAGAACTGTAGTACATAGACTGGTAAGACAGAACTGTAGTACATAGACTAGTGAATACAGACTGTAGTATATGGACCTGTGGCAGCGGTACTGGAGTATATGAATACCACCAAACAAAATCAAAACACGAACAAATATGTTACAGAACGCCCGGGAATCTACTCCAGTCCAACATAGTAGAGCAATGAACTGTACACAAAGAAGATATCATAGAAACCCCTTCCAGCAAGACTGGTAGCTATCTACTGTTCTTTTAGAAACATTGGCGGGAGGTCTGGTGGTGAGGGAGAGAAGCAGGAGGAAGAGGAGGAGGAGGAGGAAGAAGAAGAAGAAGAAGAAGAAGAAGAAGAAGAAGAAGAAGAAGAAGAAGAACAAGAACAAGAAGAAGAAGAAGAAGAAGAACAAGAAGAAGAAGAAGAAGAAGAAGAAGAACAAGAAGAAGAAGAAGAAGAAGAACAAGAAGAAGAAGAGCAACAACAACAACATCAACAACAAAAATACAACAACAACAACAACAACAACAATAATGACAACAACCACAACATTAACAACAAAAATAACAATAATATCAACAATGACAACACCAATAATAACAGCAATAACAATGACAACAATAATAACAACAACAATAACAACAACAATAATAACACAAATAACAACAACAATAAAAACAACAACAATAGCAACAACAATAAAACCATTAACAACAACAACAGTAGATATTTAAAGCCGTCGACGATATTGTGAAGAGAAGAATAAAACCACATCAGAAAGAAAAACTGACGGCAAAGGAAAACACGACACAGAAAAACACACGAAGACGTCACAATCACAAGCCTAAATTTGAAGACGGCTGCACATCATCACCCAAACACCAACAAGACGTTAATGAAACCGCTTTCTCGGCGAGACTCAGTCAAACATCCGCACTCCAAAACGTGCACATGTAGCAACACCTGTGTAACTCTTATCTGAGTTTGGGAGACAGGAGCTTAATGAGACCTCTCTTGACCAGGTCGGTGGTACGTACCTGACCTCGCATGCCACATCCGACAGGTCGTCAGAAATGACAAGGTCAAATATTTCCGTGTCATGAATGCATTACTGGACTTATCACAACAAAAAGCCGCGTGCATTTGGGGACTTTCCGACGTCGTCAGCATAACTGACTTCTTGATTTTTCTTTGTCCTATATTCCCCCCCCCCCCCGCCTCCCCAACTTGGGGCATATCTTCAACCAAATCACGCCAAGCCACCATATCTCACTCTATCCAATACACCTCTGTCCACGCCCTTTCCATATTATTCATTTCTATTTCTACTTCCCTTTGTGCATACATTTTAGATCTTCCTCTCTTTCTTTTGCTCCATGGGTTCCATGCTAGGGTTTTCCTAGTTATACTATTCTTGGGTTTTCTCTATGTTTGTTCTACCCAGCCCTATCCCAGCTGTATTCGTGTTTGTTCTTTGCATGTCACATGCAGCATGTGTTTGTTTTATATTAGAACATCAGTATATATTTCTGTTCGTGTGATGATCATATCCTCCGATGTCTCCAAGTTCATTTCTATATTTTGTTCTTTTGATGCTATTTTCGCCAGAAAATGTATCTACAAAAATACTAAAAAAGCACATCAGATCATTAATTTGGTGCTACAGAAATGTGACACTAATGAAGGCACACCTGGAGAAAACTAAAACGATCATGCAGCTTTTCCATAATGTCATATGTTTAGCTCTGTCAGTTCTAAATCTGGACATTTGTTCCACCCGACCCACCAACCCATCTGCATCCTTTTCCCCCCTGTGACATCGGGCTTATGAAAATTGTAAATTATATCACAGGTCCGCCCTGACATAATTATAGTAATCGTTATTTCAATGCTGAGTTCATTTAACAATATTGTTTCTTCCGTATGGCGTTTCCAAGGCAAGTATTGAGGAATTAGAGTTGAGTTGAGTTGGGTCAAGAAGCGACATTACAGCTCTCGGGACATTGCAATACGTGCTCTACCCTCTTCTTCAACAGAAAGCGAAGAGTCCCAAGACTAAAGTCACCAGCTGCAGTCTGATTATGTGTCCGTCTGGTCTTTCCAGGGAGTATTGAGTGTCGGACAGACCCTCTGATCACTCCCTGCCGAACTATTCTCTCTAGTTTGTCTGTCTGTCTATCCGTATGTCTGTCTATCCGTCTGTCTATCCG
>OY992879.1:78319506-78324506 GCA_963921405.1 Cepaea hortensis
TCTTCTTCTTCTTCTTCTTCTTCTTCTTCTTCTTCTTCTTCTTCTTCTTCTTCTTCTTCTTCTTCTTCTTCTTCTTCTTCTTCTTCTTCTTCTTCTTCTTCTTCGTTGTCGTCGTCGTCTTCTTCTTCTTCTTCTTCTTCTTCTTCTTCTTCTTCTTCTTCTTCTTCTTCTTCTTCTTCTTCTTCTTCTTCTTCTTCTTCTTCTTCTTCTTCTTCTTCTTCTTCTCCATCTTCTGCTATGTGTTCTTCACAGAAAATTGTTAACATTTTATGGTGTTCATTTTCCTGAGGCTGGATTTCAGCCCCGAGCCGAACTGGTGTGACACGCAGTGGTGCTTTAGTTAGTTAGTTAGTTAGTTAGTTAGTTAATTAGTTAGTTAGTTAGTTAGTTAGTTTAATAGTCAGTCAGTCAATCAAACATTTGATTAGCTAGTTATTAGGTAGGTAGGTAGGTAGGTAGGTAGGTAGGTATTAGGTAGGTAGGTACTTTCAGGTCTTAGTCAAATATGACTGAGCTACCGTATGGCAGTAGACAGTACTACCTGCTTTCTGATTGCGACGAATGTTGGGCGGCGCTTACCAAACCCGACAACTCACATTGTGCCAACGGCTTCGGGCGGAAGAGCGCAATTGAGAGGGTACAAGTCTTATCCTAGTGCGAGGAAATGCAACTTTAAGACAAAATGTCTTAGCAGGGCAGACCAGGCCCTAAGCCTTGGTTGGCAGCTGGTCTAAGATCGAAGCTCCGACTGGCGGACAATTAGAGCATTGCTTTGCTGATCCGGCAGCTTCTGCAGCTTGTCTTGTTCCAGATGTATTGGTGTTACCATTCCTTTGGAGTGAACTAGGCAGGCCGAGAGAGGGATCATGCTTCATGAACAACGCATGGTCTCTTTATTTTAGCCCAGGCTTTGTGCTATGGAGAGGATTAACTCCATACCTGGTCTTAACCGGTCTCGGAATCAAAGGGAGAGGCAAATGTAAAGGGTTATAAGTCATTGTCAATTGGCGAAGACATGGGGCGCCAAGGGTGGGAGACACCTACAGGTGTCACTGATCAGCTACCGCCCGCCTCAAGCCCAGGCGAATTGGGTGTAGATCCGCCACAGCCTGCCTGCTTCAATGGGTGCTTAGAGCTAGGACAAAATCTGAATAGCAGGCTTTAAATCAATGCACCAGGCACTAATAAAAATCAAATATACACCTCAAGCTACGACTTGCAACCTGGAACATAAGAACCATGTGTCTAGGATTTTCCACTGACCTGACGAATATTGACGATGTGAAAAAAAACGGCTGTGATTGATACCGAATTCAGTCGTCTTAACATTGATATTGCTGGCCTGCAGGAGACTCGCCTCGCTGAGGAATGGTCAATCAGGGAAAACAAATACACCTTGTATTAGAAGGGTTGAGGGCAGGCAGAATAAAAGGCAACATGTTGTGGGATATGCAGTGAAGAATTTGCTACTGGGAATGATTGAAATTCCAGCTGGAGTTAATGAAAGACTATTATCCCTGCACTTGGCAACCTCTTGTGCTTTTGCCACCATTACCACTACATATGTACCGACACTCACTTCCTCTGATGATGTGAAGGATTCGTTCTATAAGGAGTTAGACTGTGGTCAAGGCCGTTCCAAAATCCGACTATATTTATATGCTCGGTGATTTCAATGCTCGCGTGGGCAAGGATTCTAGTTCATGGCCAGTGTGCCTTGGAAAATACAACATCGGTCACATGAATGAAAACGGGAAAACACTGTTGAAGCATTGTACCGGAAATGACCTATGTATTACAAACTCTTTTTTTTAACAAAAGAGCTGCATAAAGTCAATGGAAATATCCATAACCTGGACTTCATCATCACACGGAGACAACATCTGAACTAAACATCATTAACTCGAAGTTACCTCAGTGCTGACTGTGATACCGATCATTCTTTGGTTGTTGCAAGAGTTAGACTGTGACCAAAGAGAATCTACACAGCTAAACACCAATCTATCCCCAGGATTAATATTATTAACACCCACGATCCCGATAAGTGCTTTGAGTTCCAACAGCAACTTGAAGACGCTTTCACTGATACATCAGAAATGTTTACAGCAAGTGAAAAGTGGTGTAAACTTAAGGAAACTCTTTATAAAACAGCGGTAGGGGTTTACGGTACTGTGGATCTTAAGAGGCAGGACTGGTTTGCGGCAAACAGCCAGACACTGCAGCCCTTGATTGATAAAAAGAAGATAGCTCTCTTAAGAAACACGTAACACTCTCAGTGAGCTAAAGCAAGCTAGGGAGGATGTGCAAAAGGCGACCAGGCAGTGTGCAAATAACTAATTGATCAAGTTATGTGAGTACATTCAAAATGCAAGTGATAAGGCAAACATAAGAAGCATGTATGAAGGGATAAAGAAAGCCTGTCGTCCAATGATTAAAAAAAAAGTGTACAACGGAAAAACTTGACTGGACAAATCATCACTGATAAGAAACAGCAGATGGATGGCTGGGTAGAGCACCTATATGGAGTTTTACTCAAGTGAGACCAAACTAGCGGATGACGCCCTCAACGTCATAGAGGCCCTGCTAACTCTAGACAATCTGGGCACACTTCCCACCATAACAGAAGTTAAGTGTGCTATAAATGAACTTACACCTGGCAAGGCTCCAAGTAAGGATGGGATTCCAATAGAGGTTATCAGGAGTGGGCAAGACACACTCACTCTACAGATCCACCAGCTAATAGAGCTATGCTGGCGAGAAGGACAAGTCGGACACGATTTCAAAGACTCAAGCATCATAACACTGTACAATAACAAGGGCAATCGGAGCGACTGTAACAACTATAGGGGTATCTCACTTCTGTGTATTGTTGGGAAAGTATTTGCCAGAATTGTACTGCGCAGACTTCAAGTCCTGGGAGATCAAGTCTTCCCCGAATCACAGTGTGGCTTCCGACAGAACCGGTCTACCATTTATATGATTCTCACTGCCACAAATGCAAGAAAAATGCCGTGAACAAAACCAGCCACTGTTTATTGCATTCATCGACCTCACAAAGGCATTTGATTTGGTCAGTCTTGAGGGTCTGTTCAAGGCAGTAAAGAAGATTGGCTGCCTACCAGCTCGTCTGTCCATTGTGGAATCTTTCCACACAGGCATGAAGGGTATAAGTAAGTTTGATGATGCAACTTCAGAAGAGTTTGAAATCAAGAGTGGAGTTAAGCAAGGTTGTGTACTATAGTCTGTTTACTTTTGTCTGCCCCAATATAAAATTCCATATCTCAGTAACCAACTGAGGGAAAATGATGAAATTTCGCATATAACCTTATCATTATGTCCACCCAACAAAAACATTTTTGTTCTGGAGATTGTACAGCAGATTTCAAAGTTTGTTCATAGTGCAGTATATAATTTACGGGTAACAGATAACGTGCATATTGTTAAATGTGTTACATCTTCACTCGGAAACATTAGCGTTGAATAGTTAATTCTCGCGTAGGACATGGGATTGGCCTTATGACAAGAGCCTCGCGTACTGGAACGGGGCATTACTGTAAATTAAGTTGGTTAGCAAGAAATCACCGGTTTTTCACCAAAACATCAAAGAAATGTCACCGCTTTCAATGATTTAAGTTGCTTTTGGACCTATCAAAGATATATTCCTTGGGTGGGGGTAAATATAAGACGGCAGGAAAAATTGCATAACGATGCAACAGACAGTTTTCAAAATAATTGATCGTGAATGAAGGCATTCATTTCTGGACAGACTAGCTCCCACCCAGTTTGTAATATACTTTTCACTTCTACTGAAATATGCCTTCCGTGATCAGGATGGTGGTATATACATTCACTCACGCTCAGATGGCGGCCTCTACAATGCTCAGAGTTCGAAGACCAAGACCAAAATTAGGAGGGTACTGATCAGAGAGTTGCTTTCAGCAGATGATGATGCAGTTACGACGCTCTCTGAGGAAGAATTACAACGTCTACTATCTGCATTCTCCAATGCTCGTTCTGAATTTGGTTTAACAATTTGCAAAATGAAGATACATATTATGTCACAAAGGGCACATAGTATACCATCAATCTTTATTAACGACGCTGAACTAGAGATAGTTGACCATTTTACATATCTAGGATCAGAGGTAAATAGCAAATTATCCCTAGATCAGGAAATCAACATCCGGATTGGTAAGGCAGCAACAACAATGAGCAGCTTAACAAAAAGAGTCTGGGAGAGCAGGAAGCTAAATGCGAAGACAAAAGTCCTCGTCTATCAAGCCTGTGTCTTTAGTACTTTTTTTATGGCAGTGAAGCCTGGTCAACTTACTCACACCAAGAGAAACGTTTAAAAAGCTTTCATATGCGGTGTCTGCGTAGAATACTTGGTATTAAGTGCCAAGACAAAATCACAAATACTGAAGTATTCAAACGATCAGGTTGTGTGATGGTTTGTTCCATGCTCAGTCTTCGTAGACTTAGATGGATAGGACACGTTAGGAGGACGGATGGTGGCAGAATACCAAAGGACATATATTTTTGGTGAATTACAGATGGGAAAGAGATCTCAGGGCCAGCCTCTACTACGATACAAAGATGTGTGTAAACGGGGCATGATTGATACATGTATTGATTAGGGCTGCGGAAGTTAACGATTAATTAATCGATTAAACGTTAATTTTTTTTAACGATACATTTTATTCAACGATTAATCGAAACCTTTTCTCCCATCACTTATACAAATGAACCGGATGTCGAAAAGTTTTCGGACATTTTAAACATAGTGTTGCAAACACAACCAAGTTGCAAACTTGTACTGAGTCACCATTGTGTAAGCTGCAGCAAGATGTACCAACAAGATGAAACAGTATGTTTATTATGCTACAGAGTCTTCTACAGTTCAGAGAAGCATTAACTGTCTAAATGTCAGATGAAAAGAAGCAATATAATGGTCCAAACTGTCAGATTCAGATTGGGAGAAGATTTCGAAATATGTCAAA
>OY992879.1:78329506-78342006 GCA_963921405.1 Cepaea hortensis
TGGAAATGTGGTTTGTAAGGACTTTTAAAAAAGTCCTTAAAAGTCGACAGGGCCGACTTCATTGCACCGGGTTTTATCCCATACGGCTCGGTCTCTTTCCGCAGCGCGGAAAGCGTCGCACAAAGCACGAACTCCGTAGCTCTAGCGACGACCCACAGGAGTCTCCGAAAAATTTCACTCGTGAACAGAAGGATGCGGCCCGGAATCGAACCCACAACCTTGGGAGCCCGAGTAAAACGGCTTGACCACTTCGCCATGGAGACTCCCTGTGTAAGGTTTATAAGAAAAGTGCAAAGAATACCATTAACAGACATAAAAACCAATGAGCAAGTCCTATAAGAAGCAATTGAAAACTTTAAATCGATTTAGAGAAATTAGGCGAAGACAAAAATTTTTGGGCACATTATGAGAAAAATACACCAGAGAACTTGGTGACAACTTAAAAGACTGAGGGGAAAATAACAAGTGGAAGGCAGAGAAGTAAGTATCTAAAAGGCTTGGCCACATGACATGGTCGGAACCAGAACACATAGCTGATCTACGACTCTGGTGATCGTGTGAGACGGCGAAACATGACCGCCCACGTTTACCGGCATGGCACACAATGAATGAATGAATAAAATCGCTACCAATGCATGTTTTGGGAAGACAAGCGTGCCGGCATGACACTGATCACATCATCTAGTGACGATTGGTGAATACACATATGGGACTGGCACCTTGTAGCCAAGGTGCGGACACGAAATGTGCACTTTATACATTGATAAAGGGAACAATAACGGGAATGATAAACGGATCAGTACAGTGATAGATAAACGAATAGACGGATAGAAAGACAGACGGATGGATGGATGGATACATACAAAATAGACAGACAGACTGTCTGACTGACAGACGGGTACACAGACTGACAGGCAGACAGGTAGCTAAATGGATGGGTGGATGGATGAATGGATGGGTGGGTGGATGGATGGACGGACATATTAGATTGACATATTAAACAGACAGGACAGGCAGAAACAAAGACAGAGACAAACAGATGGACAGCGAAGCAGACAGACAGTAATCAGGCAGGCAGGCATGCAGGCAGGCATGCAGGCAGGCAGACAGACAGAAACAACGTACTTGCCAATGATAGCAACCAAGCAAAGAAACGCGTGAAACATGACACGTAGTTCTGGTTGGAAACACGTTTCCCCAGCCTCCTGTACTCATAAGTGAATCTTGCGCCAGCCCATAGACAGCTCAATAATTAATGACCAGAAAGAATCCAACGTGATCATTTGGTGTCAACAAAATGTGGAACATGTGGTCCTGATTCTGAGCAAATTATTGTTTTCAAATTTTCATCTTCTCTTCGCAGTTTTTTTTCCCCTTTTTTCCCCCCATTCTTCTCATCTAGTTCTTAAGTTTTAATGTAGTCACTGAAGGGTCCTCTCCGTGATTATATGTTGTGTTTTATGTATGTATTTGTTTCCTGTTGAAGGCTAGTCGTATTTACGTAATTGTGATCTGTAAAGCTGTATTACTTTGTGTTATTTTATATTGTTAACTTAGCGAAGCCACTTTGGCGCAGTGGTTGTGACGTCTGCCTATGATCACTGACACCTGGTGTTTGTTCCCTGTAGTAGAGTTGAGTTGAGCTAAGAAACGACGTCACTGCACTCAGGACATGTCCACACGCACTCCGTCCCCTCGTTCAACGGCCAGCGAAGAGCCATCCTACTAATCATTCCCACTGCTTTATGATTGGAAGTTTTCCTTGTCTTCCCTTTCAGTTTACTATTCCAGAGCCCCTGCTGATCCCCCGCAATCTTTCCACTTACGGGTTCTCAATCTATTCCCCCGCCTTCTCCACCTGGTTCCACAGGCGCTCGACCATCCCTCCTTTGTCCACAGGTAATCAACCACCATGAGGTGCATTCTCTGCCAGCCTATCAGCCTGTTTATTCCCCCCGCACTCCCGCATGGCCAGGGCAAAATGTTCATACAATTGTCACAGTCTGTGACCTCTGAAGAGAGGCAAACCATTCAACACGAAACATCACTTTGTCCACTTTACTAAGCACACTCATTGAGTCCGTAATGAATGCAATGTGTGTTGCAGTGGTCTCCTTTAACCAACGGAATGCCGCTGGTACTCAATCTCATGCTGGATGGAGATCGTAGTCTCATTTGGCAGACTCTCCTTTTTCAAGACTCGTCCATTAGCCTTCGCAATGAAACCCCAGCCACAACGTCTGTTTTTCACCACTGATCCATCGGTGTAGATCACTATGTCACCTTGATGTACGTTTGACTTCAAAGCGTGTGAACGAAAGAAAAAGTGTCCAGGCTTCCTCGCAATATAGTAGTGTTGAATATACATAATATTTGACAATTCTCATTTTTAATGCGCTTTTAATCTCTCTAGATGTTAATACTGATTTCATGTTGTTGGAAACATTTTTGGCAATTCTTATTCTCTTTATGATTTATGTTTCTTTTCTTCTATCTTCTGTTATTACATGCCCAAGATGATAGCAAATAGTTGCGTTTATTCATCATGTGCCATACCGATAAGCATGGGCGGAAATGATTCGCTATCTCATTCGATCACCAGAATCGTGGATCAGCTCAGAGTTCTGGTCTCCACCATGTCAAGTCACCAATTTCTCCAATTTATTTCGTCTCATAAGGTGATCAAAACAGTTTGACTGTCTACGTCTAATTTATCTAATCAGTGTACGATTTTCATTTTTTTTTCCATTGGTTTTTCTGTCTTTTCATGGTATTCTTTCCATTTTTCTCAGAAACCACATTTCTACAGCCAACAGCTGTTTTTCAGCTTGCCTGCTCATTGTCCAGGCCTCACATCCATACAAAGGTTGAATACCTACCCACAATAAAAAGATGTCAATTGCAAAGAGAAAAAGAGTGTTAAAGTGCTTCATGGAACGGTGCTTTTGTATGGATGTGTAGCCTGATTGATCGTTCACCTGAATTTTCCTCTACCGGTTGGGTGTCGACAAAACTATGCGCCCACTTCCCGCCGAATCAGTCTTTCCAGATGTGCATTCTTTGTTATTTTTATGCAATTTATCTTCAATTCCGGAGATGTTCAGCACCTCAGGTTTGTCATACTCTAGCTCGGGCTTAAAGAAGCTGCGGCAGCCAATCTGTCAGCCTGTTCATTTCCTCGCACGCCCGTATTCCCTGGACAGTACATCCATGATAGGATCTTGGTCTTCGTTTTTTTCGAGCGATGCAAGCCACTCCACCCCTCCCGCCCCCTCCCTGTGTTACAGTTGCCATTAATAGAAAACATTAACACTGTAAACTACTACGAATGTCATCAGATGCGACGAGGGAGGGTTAGGCGTGGTGCTGGTTTTCTCATTCCGTAATATAATTTTAGCTGCAAAACCAAATCGGTCGAGAAGAGATGGGTACTATCAGTAGTAGTAGTAGTAGTAGTAGTAGTAGTAGTAGTAGTAGTAGTAGTAGTAGTAGTAGTAGTAGTAGTAGTTGTAGTAGTAGTTGTAGTAGTAGTAGTAGTAGTAGTAGTAGTAGTAGTAGTAGTAGTAGTAGTAGTAGTAGTAGTAGTAGTAGTAGTAGTAGTAGTAGTAGTAGTAGTACTAGTTGTAGTAATAGTATTATTAGTAGAAGCAGCAGTAGTAGTAGTAGTAGTAGTAGTAGTAGTAGTAGTAGTAGTAGTAGTAGTAGTAGTAGTAGTAGTAGTAGTTGTAGTAGTAGTTATGGTGTTGGTAGTAGTAGTAGTAGCAGCAGCAGTAGTAGTAGTAGTAGTAGTAGTAGTAGTAGTAGTAGTAGTAGAGTAGTAGTAGTAGTAGTAGTAGTAGTAGTAGTAGTAGTAGTAGTAGTAGTAGTAGTAGTAGTAGTAGTAGTAGTAGTAGTAGTAGTAGTGGTGGTGGTGGTAGTAGTAGTAGTAGTAGCAATATTTTTTCGTAATGATGGCGTTAGTGGTTGCTTGTTGCAATGTGTTGTAGGAGGGAGAGAAAAAGAAAGAAAGAAAGAAAGAAAGAAAGAAAGAAAGAAAGAAAGAAAGAAAGAAAGAAAGAAAGAAAGAAAGAAAGAAAGAAAAAAGAAAATATAATATTGTATTACCCTTGCCTCGACATGTACTGGTGTGTATCGATTACCGAGTGTGATTGATTACTATTACTAATATCGATGCCATGGTTTGCCCTTCTCATTCGTCATCTTGTTTTTTAATCAATCTATGATTTCATGTATAGAACGTAATCGAGTCTTTAAAGTATAATCATTCGGCTGTCTGTCTGTCGGCGGCTGGTTGGGTCGGTTGGTTGGTTTGTCTGTCTGTCTCTTTCTCTGGTAGGGTGACTAGTTGGCAGGGTGGCAGGGTGACAGGGTGACAAGTTGGCAGGGTGGCAGGGAGACAAATTTTAAAGGGTGGCAAGGAGACAAATTGGCAAGGGTGGCAGGGAGACAAACTGGAAAGGGTGGAGGGAGACAAATTGGAAAGGGTGGCGGGGAGACAAATTGGAAAGGGTGGCAGGGAGACAAATTGGAAAGGGTGGCAGGGAGACAAATTGGAAAGGGTGGCAGGGAGACAAATTGGAAAGGGTGGCAGGGAGACAAATTTTAAAGGGTGGCAAGGAGACAAATTGGCAAGGGTGGCAGGGAGACAAACTGGAAAGGGTGGAGGGAGACAAATTGGAAAGGGTGGCAGGGAGACAAATTGGAAAGGGTGGCAGGGAGACAAATTGGAAAGGGTGGCAGGGAGAGAAATTGGAAAGGGAGGCAGGGAGGCAAATTGGAAAGGGTGGCAGGGAGACAAATTGGAAAGGGTGACAGGGTGTTATAGTGGCAAACTGTCAGGGTGACAATGTGGTAACATGGCAGGATGGCAATGTGGCCTTCTGCTGGGTTGCCTTCTACTGGGTCACCTTCTACCGGGTCGCTTTTTACTGGGTGGCAAAGTAGCAAAGAAGGCAATCACCCGTTGAATTTTCCCTTGAACATCCGGGACTTTGGTTGTAGAGGTCCATGACCTACAGCACAGCTCGCCATGACACGTGATGATTATAATATTTATGACTCAAGTGTCGTGCTGTAGGAGTCTAACCCAGTCCCTCCCCCACCAATCCAAACAGAAACAAGGCACCCTCTTCTCTTGCTAGCCTACGGGACACCCTTGGGCAAGGTGAAGTACCCGTTTATCATTTACCCGCCTCACCCCAAACAAGGTAACGTGAAAGCATGGAACTGTGTAGGGCAATGATCTGGAGAACAACAGACAGTTATTTCAAAAGTCAAATATTAAAACAAAATCAAAATTCATATAGATTATGCTGCTTCCTTTTGTGTTCAGTAGAGTTCTGTCATTTTTTTATGGATCCTAACCTAAACTATGATAATTAGCAATGGAAAGGAAAGGTCATCAACGAACATCACAGTAAACGGGCAGATACTAGAACATCTTAAAAGTTTCTCCTATCTTGGACATGTAATAACAGATGATGGCAGAAGTGAAATAGAAATCAAAAAGAGAATAGGAATGGCCAAAACTGCTTTCAACGGCATGAAATCAGTATTAACATCTAGAGAGGGCCGGGCTGATACTCACCCACTGCTACATGGAGGTGAGATGCTGAGCCTGCTACATGCTTGGTCCAGACACTTGTTTTACGGCTCTCAAGTATATTGCTGATCGCTTCTAAGTCAATATCCCCCGGATGAGAGGGCCTGGCCGTTACTCGCTCTCTGTTGCATGGAGGTAAGATGCTGAGCCGACAACACACGCACCCTACATTGTTAGCGTTACTAAAGGTGGTAAAAGCGTCCCAATCGCACGCAATAGTTACGATGCAAGTCTGTATCAAAAACTAATTGAGTGGGCTTAACCAACGGTGGAAAACCACGTCTCATTAACACGAAACGGAACACTTGGCTACGAATCAAATACGCTGATGTCCGTAGCGAAAGCTTGCTGAGTGGATGTCGTCTCATTAACACGAAATGGAAAGCTTGGCTAGTGAATCCGTTACGTGGAAATCCGAAGGAAAGCTTGCTGAGTGAATTTCCTCTGCAGGCTGACCGTTGTTGGTTTGCATGGGGAGCGGCCAGTGGCGAACGAAATACCCAATACATGGAAGTGAGGAATTAAAGCAGCCATGTGCAGGACGTGGTGATTCCTTGGGAGTGCCAAGTACCAGAGCGCTATGTGACGGCTCTGCAATTATGGAAGCCTCCTTGGATTGCGGGGAATGCCCATGATCTGCCCCTGCCTTCCATTGAGGGCTGACCGGGATGTCTTCGGCCGTTCTAGATTGACAATCTGGGATGTGAATCTAATGCTGGATCGTAGCTTAGTGCTGGATTGTATTCTACTTCTTTCTGCACCAACTTCTGCTCCGTCTTGTGAACCACGGGCTTCTGCTCCTCCGCCTTCTGCTGGGTTGCCTTCTACTGGGTCACCTTCTACTGGGTCACCTTCAAGTGGATCGCCTTCTACTGGGTTGCCTTTTACTGGGTCGCCTTTTATTGGTTCGCATTCTACTGGGTTGCCTTCTACTGGGTCGCCTTCTTCTGTGTCGCCTTCTTCTGGGTCGCCTTCTGCTTCGTTGAAGTCTTTAGGGTCGAATGCTGCCCCGTCGTATTGTATTGCCGTAGTGAATTTATACACAGACACCATGAACAAAATATAGGGCAATTTCTTTCCTGGTATATTTGGCTGCATCTCGTCAGGTGAATACTGCAGGGTTATATATCATGTCAAGTGGACATACAGATAATACTTTGGTTGAAATACTAAGCACATAGTCGTTGATATTGTTCGAAATTCCAGAAAAACTTTCCCCAGGGAAGTTTAACACTAAACTGGAAGTCCTTCTGTTTGCATAGCAACGGCTGGAATTTCTTAATAAATAATACATCGATATATGTGAACAATCGATTATTGTTCGTCGAATAAAGTATACGAAATGCATCTTGCTTGTTAACTCTATGATTGCTAATAGGCAAATGTCCCGTGATGGCCTAATTCGCAGCCTTATGCCCTGTCGAATGCATAGGGATTTTTGAAGAATGATTAACTCTCTTTTCCATCCACACTTGTATATGTTTGGCTACCGGTTTTGCTAATTGTCTTTCCACTCTACCTATGTAAGTCACTTGGCACTCACACTGGGCTTGAAAATCCATTCATCCATCATGTGCCATGCCGGTAACCGTGGGCGGTCATGTTCTGCCATCTCACTCGATCACCAGAGTCGTTGATCAGCTCCGTGTTTCTGTCTCGACCATGCCACAAGGCCAAGCCATCCAGGTACTTGCTTCTAGGTCTTCCCCTTGGTATGTTCCCCTCGATCTTGCCAGTTGTCACCAAGTTCTCAAAATCAATTCTTCTCATAACATGCCCAAAAAATTGTGACTGTCTACGTCTAATGTCTCTAATCAGTTTACGATCTTCATTTGTTTCTTGAAGGACTTGTTCATTGGTCTTTCTGGCCGTCCATGGTATTCTTTGCATTTTCCTCAGAAACCACATTTCTACAGCCATCAGATGTTTTTTCAGCCTGACTGCTCATTGGCCAAGCTTCACATCCATATAAAAGTACAGGTTCTATGTAGCATCTCAACACTCTTTTTCTCGTTTCAATTGACATCTTTTTATTGGTCAGTATGTTTTTCATCTCGCTAAAGGCTACTTTTGCCATGGCGATTCTTGTTCTAATCTCTTCCAGGCATCTCCCATCAGATGTTTTTACTGTTCCGAGATAATTGTACCTATTCACTTATGTACGGAGACAATGGTTCTTTCACAGATGGAGTTAGTTGTTGGTTAGGGCCTCAAGTTGGCGACCTTAGGCAGAATATTTCTTTACAGAGTCAATGGTTATGGTCACCGCCAAAAAAGAAATAAACGGCATACTACATTACTTACAGATGTCCAGTTCATTCAATCATTCATGTGTCGTCTCAACAATGAAAGTTGGCTGCACTGAATCTCCAACACTGTCTGTCTCTCGCTTTGATTGTACATACTGTCAGACCGCTGTTCAGTCAGCTCCTGATGTGATCTTTCCATGTGATGTGTATGTATCTTGCTCGCTTGCCTTCAAACCTAACCTCCAGTAGGGGTTATAAGAAATTTACTTCTTTTAAAGAGGCTGAAATATTTTATGGAGATGCCTTGAAGAGATTAGAACAAGAATTGCCATTGCGAAGGTAGCCTCTTGCCAGATGAAAAACATACTGACCAATAAAAAGATATCAACTGAAACGAGAAAAAGAGTGTTGCAGTGTTACATAGAACCTATACTTGTGTATAGATGTGAAGCGTTGACAATAAGCAGTCAAGCTGAAAAATATGGAAATGTGGTTTCTGAGGAAAATGCAAAAAATATCATGGACAGACAGAAAACCAATGAACAAGTCCTTCAAGAAATAAATGAAGATCGTAAACTGATTAGAGACTATCAGACGTAGACAGTCAAAATTGTCTGGGCATGTTATGAGAAGAAATGAATTGGAGAACTTGGTGACGACTGGCAAGATCGAAGGGAAGAGACCAAGGGGAAGACCGAGAAGTAAATACCTGGATGGCTTGGCCACGTGGCATGGTCGAGACAGGAACACGGAGCTGATCCACGACTCTCATGATCGAATGAGATGGCAGAACATGACCGCCCACGGTTTTCGGCATGGCACATGATGGATGGACGGAAATATTTCTTTTTATTTCTTTCATCAACTTGTTTGTTTCATTTTAGTTGCTTTCTAGAACCTCTTTGGGATGTAGGATTAAATATATGAGAATACCTGCTTAGTTTGTCTAGGGGATCTAGGATGGGATGCATTTACATCCTCATTCACTTCTATAAGGCAAGGTGATCAGGGAAATTTCCCGCAGATACAAGGGGAAAAACAGTTCACCCCTATTGACAATGGTATCTATGAGTAGGTATCCCCTCCCACTCGATCACCTTTTGAATTTGATATATTGAACAAACATCAATAAGCAATTGACGTAAACATCAACATTGGGACAAACTTGTTCACCAGGAATTAAATCAAGATCCAGAGTAAACATATAATTGCATTAAAACTATTGAGTTGGTAAGGATATGCATGGGATGAAATGAAATATCATGAACACATACAAATGTGATAACCCCATGTCCTCACAAATCAATACACTCAAACCCGAAACAACACCCCAAATTCAAACACAATAACTAGACTAATTAATCAGTCCTATTTCCTCTTTCTCGTGTCCTCTTCTGATAATAGTTATTTATCTCCAGTGCCTAACAGATAATGTCCCCATTATCCAGGTACCGAATTAAATGCACTCAGTTGTGTCCTACCCATCTACTATCCACTGTAAATTTGCTCCAGAGGACACCATAATCCCAATTATCCAGGGAACGAATCAATGACACTCTTGTGCTAATGGACTCTGTGTCCTAGTGAAGCTGAGGCTTAGGTCATTCAAATTTTCAGGAGTTCCTCTTCAGACTAGGCAGAAGGTATTTCCCTATATCATCGACTACAATGAAACAGATGACGACCGTCCATCATCTCTGCTTATTCATCAGAATCTCAGCTCTTTTCCACAAGGCCCAGAATGGGCCCAGACCCACACACGCCCAGTCTCAGGTCGATAAGGCCATCCCACACTTGTTGATAATGCAATCAGGCCGACCTGGGACCAGCAAAGAACCATCATTTGATATATCCATTCCAGTGTAGGAACAAACAATGCCGAGAGTCATTATCTGGTATTATCTGGGACTATGTCCAGACTGGTCTGCACATGTATGGAACAGGAGAAGAATATTTCCAGCCCACAAACTGGGAGTCACAAGACAGTCGGAGGATTCTTTCTGCCGCAAGTGTATAAACATGGAAAGCAAGATGTCCCGCGTCCGATACACCTATCTGGAGATCCATCCGCCACATCCTGCACCTTTCTTCTCTTTGACCTTCCTCTTCTTCTCTTCCCGGGTATATACCCCTCCATGATTGTTCTCTCCAAACATTTTTCAAGTAACCAAAATATGTCAATTTTCTTTATTTTGTCGTCTTTAGTAGCCAAACTTCTTCGGTAATCAGCTCCTGTCGTATGGATGCATTTGTTCTGGTCTGTGTCCAAGATATTTTTAGAACTCGTCTATAAAGTTTATATTCCGATGTTCCTCCATGTCATAGTGACAAACTGTGTAATAATAGATAAATTAAAGAAATATTGTGAATAGAAAGAGACAAAGAAAGAAAGAGACAAGATTTGAAAAGAAAGATTGATTGATTGATTGATTGATTGGTTGATTGATTGATTGATTAATTGATTGATTGATTGATTGATTGATTGATTGATTGATTTAGGAACCGACATCACAGCATTCGGGGCATCCCCATAAGCGCTCCGTCCACATCCTCAGCAGCCATCGAAGAGTTCCAACACCAATATTTCCAGTAGCAATCTGATTATATGTCCGTCTCGCCTTTCCTCTGAGCGTCGAGCGTCGGCCAGATCCCCTCGTCACTCCTCGCTGCCTCATTTTTGCCAGACATTTGCTTCTCCGAGGTGTACACGTGCTCCCACAAGGCCGCAACCACGTCTGCATCAATACTCCACCAAGTTTTGCCCAGCCAGCCAATCTGTCCGCCTGTTCATTCCCCAGCACACCGGCATGCTCCAGGTGATGCTTGCTCCCCGTGACCTCCGAAGCGAAGCAAGCCACTTTGTACGAAGCCTGCCTGTCCTCACCCCCCTCAGCATGCTTTCTGAGTCAGTTACAATCACGATGTGTGTATGTATCGTGTTCTCCATCCAGCGGAAAGCTGCACTGACCACCTCCACCTCCATTCTTAAGCTAGATGTTATGGTATCATACGCCAGGCTCTCCCGCATCAAACGTCGACCATTAGCTTTTGCTAAGATTCCCCTGGCACTTCTCCTACCTCTCAACACCAAACCATCTGTGTAGATCGGGGGTGGCCAATACGAGGCCCGCGGGCCGCATGCGGCCCGCCGGGAGTCATGTTGCGGCCCGCGGAGAGGGAAACGGCGATGTGGTCGAAGCTGTAGCACGCTTGCTTGTTTACTTTAATTAACAAAAGAAAAATTAGGTGGCCCGGCAGGAAATATTATTTCTGAAAGTTGGCCCGCCTGCTGAAAAGGTTGGCCACCCCTGGTGAAGATAATCACATCACCCGGGCGAGCATTATCCTAAATTAGTTGCTGGATTTCCACTTCCGTGGCCCCTGCTGGCCACTCCCTGCACTCCCGGCTCAAAGTGATTATAATTCTGCACAAGTCTGACTGCTCCACTGGCACTCTGACCCACTCCTCTCCTCACCTAATGTTCTCCAAGATGCACACCTGTCTGATCGTATCCAGCGCCTCATGCAGTGGGTGGTCTGTGTCTGCAGCTACTCTGAGGTATGCCTTCGCCTGCATCACCTTGTGCCTACCAGCAATAGTCCGCAGACCAAGGATGTAACGCATACACACTATTGGAGTGTCTCTGGTGCATCCCTGAATGACCCGCATAGCTTCGTTCTGTATGCAGTCTAATTTCACCATCCGACTCTTTGAGACAGTGAGATGTCCTAGTCCATAATCAATCACTGAGAGGATCAAGAGCTGGTATAGTGTGAAGAGCTGAAAAAAAAGAACAAAAGAAAGAAAGAAAGAAAGATTGTAAAAAGACAGACAGACAGACAGACAGACAGACAGACAGACAGGCAGGCAGGTAGGCAGGCAGGCAGACAAAAAGAAAGACATACTGAGACAAGAATCAGGAAAAGAAAGAAAGAATGTAAAAAGACAGACAGACAGACAGACAGACAGACAGACAGACAGACAGGCAGGCAGGTAGGCAGGCAGGCAGACAAACAGAAAGACATATTGAGACAAGAATCAGGAAAAGAAAGAAAGAATGTAAAAAGACAGACAGACAGACAGACAGACAGACAGAAATATTGGGAAAAGAACCAGAGAAAGACAGACAGACAGACAGACAGACAGACAGAGAAATATTGAGAAAAGAACCAGAGAAAAGAAGACAGACAGACAGACAGACAGACAGACAGACAGACAGACAGACAGACAGACAGACAGACAGATATAATTTTAAAAAGAAAGAAGGAAAGAAATATTGTAAAATTGCAGACAGACAGACAGACAGAAAGACAGACAGACAGACAGACAGACAGAAAGAAAGAAAGAAAGAAAGAAAGAAAGAAAGAAAGAAAGAAAGAAAGAAAGAAAAATAGCAGACAGACTGACATAAAGAAAGAAAGAAAGAAAGAAAGAAAGAAAGAAAGAAAGAATACTGAATCGAGCCACTGTGCACATTTCTCCCCCGTGCCCTGTGTTGTAAACATCACCCTGGCAGTCAAACGTGATAAATAGTTTACTTCTGCTTCAACTTCTGGCACGCGATTCACCGGAAACAGAACTACAACCAGGATTAACTTCCCGCGACACACCAACTATTCCAGATTTTCAATACATTGTGAGCTCAAAT